>OY829328.1:82267677-82331091 GCA_963691655.1 Toxonevra muliebris | reverse complement strand
GTGAGAGAATAGTTTAGCTATATGTATTCAGGCAGAGACGTCGGCTCTCTCACTAAAGCAGATGAGATAAAACTGCGAGAAGTTGACTTTCTGGTTGATTGTATCAAAGAATATATAATACAATTGTATGTAGCCTTCCCCGTATGACTTCGTTCGCTAAACACTAACAACTGCATCTTCGTTTCTTGTTAAATTCGCTTCAGTGTATTCACAGCTCGATTCCATTGAATTTTTCCGGTTAAAAATTTTCGATTTACAGCTTCACTAAAGAGGTTTCACTATCAAATTTCGATCGGCAAGCTCTTCGTTATTGCTGCATTGAAGTTCTAACCGACTTTTTGTACTCTTAATTCTTCATCATTGTAAAATATCGTTAGTTGACTTCGTCGTTGGCACTCTGCCTATGATATCTCGCTGTGGATTTTTCTGAAGATAGTCTGCTGCCATCATACTCAATTCCCTTTTTAAGCATTGCATTCTTATGAATTCAGGACAAAAATACATTTACTATGTAACTTTATAGCTCTACTTTGCTGTTACTTACGGTTTTTTGTATTGAATCACGTCAGTTGAATTTACCTTTACAACCATAAACGTATTGAGACCAATTCTTTCTACATTACTCAGTTTCGCCGGTCGAATTTTTCACCCGCATAAGCTAAACATGAAGATCTCGTCAACCGATTTCATTTTGGTTTCTACAATGGGTTCGAAATTAAAAATTTCAACCCTATCAAGTCTCGTCAATCGATCTTGTCTCTCATAAGAAAGTTTAGAATTTAGTTTATCGAATTCAAAAGTCAATTTTGTTGCTCTGATAAGTTTGAGACGAAATTATCGTTAGTGGACTGTGATTTTGTCTTCTAACTGCTTTCTTTGTCAGTCGAGTTTGTCTTCAAGGTGAGCTCGAGAGAAATAATTTCTATATTGTTAAGGACGACCTCGATAGTTTAGTGGGTAGTGCACTAGACATTCATCTGGGAGGTTCGGGTTCGATTGTCGTGTTCATCTGGTAGTTAATTTTCATAACTTTCTTCACTATTATATTCACTATCAATATGAAGTGTATGAGAATTATAAGATAGTGTACAAGTACACACATTGTTTGGTAATGGCAAAATCACCAAGCCGATAAAAAATTGCCACATCGCCGTTTGGAATCTGCGTTAAACTATAGGTCCAATTATGTGGTATCACAATGGGTCGTTCAGGCCTAAGTGTGTCTCTCGATAGCCACTCCAACCTAAACTAACCTATATTGTTAATCGAGTCCGTAACCCGATTTAGTCTTTTTTTCCTCAGTTGGTTTGAAGTGACAAATTTTTACACTATCAAACCTCGTCAGTTGATTTTGTCTCCTGGATGAGTTCGAGTTGAGAGTTTCAAATGGTCACTTCATTCTTCTCCCTACCCTGCGTCCGCATTGCAAGTAAACTGCTGCAAGTAGAGAATATGCATTATGTTCGAAAAGTTGCAAAATTACTTGCAGTAGTAAATGTGTGGATGTATTAGTGAAAAACTGCAAATGTATTGAGTTTTTCGCACTTGCTCTTGTGAATGCTGGATTAGGTTCAAAACGTAAACTTTTTACGTTATCGAGTCTCGTCAGTAAATTATATTTTTGAGGTGAATTTATGACGAACATCTCGGCACCCATCTTTGTTTTTGTCACCTCAGTGAGTTTGAAACGAGTCTTCTCAGTGATCTTACTCTTCACCTCGAGAAGAGAAGAAAACCTCGTGAGCACGAGAAGAGAAGAAAATCTCGTAAGCCGACTTCATCTATGCCTATTCAGTTAGTTTTAAACGACACTCTCTCTTCCAAATAAGTTTGAGATGAGAACAGCCTGACTTCGTCTATGTCTATTCTGTGAGTTCGGTGGTGACTTTCTGCACTATCGACGCTCATCAGTATACTCTGCCTCTCAGGTGAGTTTGAGATGAGAAAGTCTCGTAAGCCACCTTCGTGTTTGTCTCTTCAATAAATTTTAAACCAACAATTTCTATACTCTCGGGTCTCGTCAATCAGACTTTGTCTCCTCTCTCTTTGAGGTTTTACAATAACAAATTTAAACAGTTAACTGAATCTACGAGTTGAGTTCGGGTGAGCATCTAATCAGCGTACTTTGTGTATGTCTCCTCAATAGGTTCGAACCGAAAACTCACCTCAAGTGGATAAGAGATAAACATTTTCTTCGCATTCGAGTTTCTTTAGACAACTTTGCAACACAGTTATATATAAATTCTATCTAAATCACACTTAAATATAGAAGTTTCATGATTCAAGTTAGGGTAAAAATTTGGCAATATTTTCGCTACAACCTAAAATATTTTGTTTTTTTTTATGGCAAACGATAAGTAAAGAACGGAACAAGGAAGGAAGGAAGGAAATACATTTTCTTGACTTTGAATTAAAAATATGACACTAAAACGAACATGTTGTTGTTGGTGTAGTAGTTGTTATGGTGTGTAAATCTGTTTGTGTACAAATATAGGATTTTTTTCTCTGTGTGTGTATGCGTGTGGAATGATTACTTACAGTTCTGTTACTTTTAACTAAAAATGTTTATGAATTATTTGAAAGAAATGTTGTATACAATACTCGTAATAAAAATCACAGGGGTATAAATGTTTGTTTGTTGTGTGCTGAAATGTACTTTTCAACAAGAATTAAAAAACAAAAAACAAAAAAAAAAAAAAAAAGAAAACATAAAAGAAACTTGTTCTTTCTAATTATAATTATATTTTGAGATTTTTGTGTTTAAAAAAATTTTTCGTTTTTTTTTTAATGAACAAGGAAATTAGAAGAAGGAATAAGGCTAACAAACAAATGAAATTATATCTGCATTATTATAGTATCGAAAGGAAGATTCAATTTTGATGCAATTTCGAATCAAATTTCAAACTCGGCATTGCTTCTTTAATAAATTATTCAATATATTTTTTGCTAATATCTTTATTTCATGTAATACAAATTACTATATTAATAGCTTCCATATATAATCTAAAAAACTTCCTGTAATCTAAAAAACTAGAAAAAATAATAATGGATTTTTTGTTTCTTCTACTATTGTGAAATTCAATATCTAAAAAAACAAACATAAAACAATAAAAGGTACTGAGTCCATATACATAGTAGACTCCTACATATAAATTATTGTAATATTTCATCAGGCTTATCATATGTTGTTGTTTTTATTATTATTACTATTGTTGTTGTTGTTATGTAGTATTTATTATTTCATAACACTTGAGGCAAATTATGACCTTTTTTTGTTTTTTGGTGATATACTCCTACATGTATTTATAAATAAAAAAAGGAAAAGAAATGAAATGAAAAGCGATATGAAAAGCTGTCATAATAATATTCTTTTTTTCTGTTTTTCTACTGTTACATAATATTTAAAATTTGATAATATTCAAACACACATTCATGTACTGTATGGTAGCTTTGAGTATAGACTTCCTTTGGGGTTTAACAAAAACGTATTTTTATTTATTTGATTTAAGTTGCAAAAATTGTATGAAAAATATGAAAATTTAATTTTTTAATAGAGTTTATACTTTTTGTTTTTGTAATGCAGATATTTAAAAATATGTTAACTTGCATAAAATAGATAAAAATAAAAACTGTGAAATATTTTTTGAATTTAATATTATTCATGTTTTTTTCTCCATTAAAATCCTCTCGTGAGAGGTAGAAAATAATATCATGCCCAGATAGGCGTACGTAATACAGCGCCCTCTCTAAGGCTACATAAAACAGTTTTCTCTTAAGGCTTGCATAGAACAGCGCCATCTTGGATGCTGTATTTTTCGTTCAATTTTATTGAAGGCGGATTCACTCACCAAGTGCAATCTCTTTTGTTTTTTTTTATATGAAGTTTATCGCTCTCTTAAATTGAGAGCCAAAAAAACTTCGCTCTCTTAACAGCGCCAGCTTTGATGTTGTGTTTTTTGTTCAGTTTTATTGAAGGCGGATTCGCTCACCAAGTGCAATCTCTTTTGTTTTTTTTTATATGAAGTTTATCGCTCTCTTTAATTCAGAGCAAACAAACTTCGCTCTCTTAACAGCGCCAGCTTTGATGTTGTGTTTTTTGTTCAGTTTTATTGAAGGCGGAGTCACTTACCAAGTACACTCTGTTTTCGTTTTTTTTTTATATGAAGTTTTTCACTCTTTTAAACTGAGAGCATGAAAACTTCGCTCTCTTAAATTGAGAGCGTAAAAACATCATATAAAAAAACGATCAATTTAAAAGAGCGAAAAACCTCATATAAAAAAACAACGAAAAGAAAATGTAGCTCTTGGTGGGTTAATCCGATTTAACTAGTAACATATTTTTTACCAAAAAAATAGACCATGGTATAAAAATTGTATAAATATTTAGTGAAGGTTATAATCCTTACTCTTTGGGTGTAATTGGTTTCATTATGGATGTTGTAAAAGATTAGCAATAACGTTCACTAAATACCGTAAATTTTTGTCTCATGAGAATCACAAAATCACACAACGCCATTTCAGAACACACAAAATACAACTTCTTCTCCGAAGCTATGTACTTTTCTTCAGTTTCATTAATCTTGATTTAATGATTGACCAAGAATAGCCTACCCTAAAATATACAATGATCAGTTACTGTCATCAATCAAACAAAACAAAATCTCATCTCAGAAGGAAATTCATCATACTATGAAAAGTGATATCTATTTTAAGTGGGCAAATGTCCTCCTTCCCCCTTAAACTTAAAAAAAAACAAGAAAACCCCTTTAGCATTTGGTTTTCGAGCTAAATAATTTATTAGAATTCGTATTCTTGATACAATTTTCAATAGAATTGTATATGCTCTCTCCCCCCACTTGCCCCGCCCTCCCCCCCTCTCTCCCCTCACTCAATCAAGAGTAGATTCGGTAACAAATCTTGGCTGCCAATGGGAAATATCCAAAAGTAGAAATAGCTTAAGGAATCTTTTCACTTCTCCATACGGACTTAAAATATAATAGCAGATTATCCCTATTCGTGTAAAAATATAAAAATATCCCTTAACAGGTTGAAAACCACAAACTAAATAATAAAATTTTAGTTATAAAATTATAAAGCTTTTGTTTTCATATACCAAGTGGTCGATTTAACTTGAGGCATTTAAATATCTCTAAAACTATACTTTTCTAAAAACTATGTGAAGCTAAAAACAAAAACCGTTCATGCTTTTAGTTTTAGCATTACTGTGACACTTTTTTAGTGGCGTGTTTGTTAAAATTATACACATAAAATTATATACGCCCACTTGAGTATAGAGTAAGTAAAAGAACTAAAGTATATAGTTATGTAATTATTATAAAATTTTATTATGCATGCTTGGCAAAAAAAAAAAAAAAAAAACCGAAAACAGAAGCAAGAGAACACAGACTGATTTCATACTTACAACTTTAATGATACATTTGCTAGACATTTTATGAGTTTATGGAAAGGATATTTGAAAAAAAGTAGAGATAAGAAATACATGCCTTCATTGTATGTATGCTATGAATTAATGTAATATATTCATGTATTAATATATTTGTTTATCAGATAAAACATAAATTATCTACCATTAAAATGTCGCCAAAAAGTTTCCGTATTTGCTTAAAGTTGGAATATGTTGTTGTTATTTTTATTTTGTATCAAAACAAACCACTTCAATAAATTTCATTATACATACACTACAGTAGATAGCAAAAATATTGTGTTGTTTAGAAGAAAAATCACTTTGTGAATTTAGGTTACTAAAATTTATTCGTTAGAAAAAAATTAGTATCAGATTTTAATTCATGAAAAAGTGTTGTATTGAAAAATTTTTCTAGATCTTTGATTGAACACAAACAGTTAATTATGTCTCGTATTTTTAGATTAATGATTTTTGAAACAAAAGAATTTCGTTAAGAAACTCAACTAAAGAGTGTTTTGATATTAATTCTTCTTCTTTTAGGAGAAAAAATATCATGCCAAGTGGAACAAAAGGTTTATGTGAAAAAATTCCGTTTTTGCTCCGCTGTGTTATCCGCATTCAGGAGTTCTTTGCTGTACTACTGGGTTAAAGAATAAAAGAGAGTAACAATAATGCACTCTGCAACAACAAAATGCATGTGCTGTCAAATTGTTACTGGTTTACTTTATCTCACACTGGTTCAATCGTGTAGTTCTCTTTTACTCTTTTACTCAAGAGAGCAGTGTAAAGAACTCCATGTTATGAAAAAGCCTATTGTTTAAGTTCGTTTATGAACAATTTTGTTGTTTAATGGTATTCTCTATGCAAATAAAATACTAATGAATAACTAATGCAAATTATAATAAGAATAATAAACATAATATTAAATATTTAATAAAATAAAACATAAATAAATTATGTAGTTATTTAAAATATATTCAAGCATGAAAATATATAAATTTGTTTACACTTTGCATATGAACTTTGAATTAAGAAGTGTTTTGGACCATCACAGCATATAAAAAATAACATAACTTATTTATAAAATACAAGCCTGTCGTTTTTTCATATTTATAAAATATTGTATGATACTAACCACAAAAAATAAAAAATAAAAAAAACAAATAAAATCAAAAAACCATATTTGTAAGGCCAAACCCAATCAAAACCCCATCAAGAGAATATAACAAGCAAATATAGAAGTTATAGAAGATAAAGAAGATATAAAGAAATAACGCAAACAATTTATATTTCGTATGAAATTGACAGCAGCTGACGATATGCGGACTAACGAACTGTCAATTCCAAATACATGTGTACACACATGCACATATACAACAATAATAAAATAACATGAATATGTCACTACCACATTATGACATTTTCTATTCTGCTGACTGCTATAGTGCGATTTGTTATGAAGGATCTTTAACCCATTTTTTTCATATACAAACACAAAGAGAGATGGAAAGAGAAAGGAAGAGGTTTATATTTTCTTCTGGTTTTTTGGGTGTGTATGTGACACGCAGTAATTTTTGGTTGACAACTAAATTACTCAAAAAAAAAAAAAAAACCCCCAAAAAACCAAAATAAAATTGCTTTTTAATATGCAGCGCACGTTCTAAGAAAAGCATGTACTTGAATGAATTTCCATGTCCTTTTGCGCCATTGGCAAAAGTAGAAGAAGGAATAAAAAATGCTTAAAACTCTTTTGTTTCTGTTTTTTGTTAAGCCGCTTTGCTTTTGTTGCTGTTGTATTAAAACTTTGATGTTTAGCTATTATAACAAATAAACACAAAGAGAAATTCGTAAATTTTTCATTTTTTAGTATCTACTATGTATTGTCACATTTGTGCCCTTCCACATAATTCTGTGCCTGGGCATACGTGTCACTCCATCTTCATCTACTATGTGATAAGTTTTTCTTTTTCTACAGAAATATTTTCTGTTGGCAAAATTTCGTTAGCAGCGTATTTTGCGTACTTTTCCGCTTGAAGCAATTTAAATTTTCTTACAACCTTAGACATTGTTTCTCTCCTCTCACTCCTAATTCCCTTTTCACTTTCCCATTGTTTTACTTGTAATCGTATGTACGTATGTGTGTGAGTGTGAGTGTGTGTGTGTGTGTCAAAGTTTTCTGCATTTTTAGTCACGCTTTTTGTTTTCGTTATTATTATTATTCCTCCTTTTGTTCTAACTTAACCAAGTTAATTCACTTGTAACGACCGACACAGTTGTCCTCTTAGGTTACTTCATTTCAGTTACAATAGCTACAACATACATACATATACCCGTGTATACTTGAAAATCTTCTTTGTATTGTTATTTACCTCTGGGATATTTGTTTTTTATTTTTTTTTACTCTAATGTGCTTGTCACTTTATAAAATGGTAGGAGTAAGTGGAATGAGAGCAGGAGGCATATAAAAATATAATTGAAGATTGAAGAGAGAACGAGTTGGAGAGAATATCTACTCTGAGTAGTAGATGTGGTGAATGAGTATAGGAGAAGTTAATCACCATACAAGTTCCAACTTTATTACCGTTACTGCTCTCCCACTCATTCCACTCATTTACTTACTCTCAGGCTTCTTGAATTTTTTATCATATCATTTTATCGTAAGTATTTTAAATTACAGTTTTGAGTTAATTTTCTATTTTATGGTTCTTTTTGAGTTCGAGAATGTCTTCATTATGGTAAACTTTGAGCATGGGAATAGAGTAGGTTGGAGAGAGTAAGAAAAGGAGAGTAGAAAAGGGTGACAAGTTACAAAGTTGTATGTGTTTTTTTAATGGCTTTCATATGTGGTTTGCTTATTTATTATGCGAAGGAATACCTTTTGTTTCATTAAGAGACTCTGACAATGAAATATAATTATATGAAATAGAAAGTATTTATTTTTTTTTATATTTAAATTATAATACAATAGAAAGATAACTACTTACATAGTTGCAGCGTGTGCAAAATACAACAAGCAGTAAAGAGGGGAACAAAAAGGAAAGAAAACGGCATTGATATAAATTTTTGCAATTAATGTTAAAATTTAATGTAATCAATAAAACCTTTTAAGTTGTAATTGTATGCAATTGTATGCATTTTCTCCTTACCCAATCCCCACAGAGACTTTCTCGTTTTCTTCAACCTCTTCTCCTTCATTGCTTTCATTCGTAAATTTTCTTGGAAGGTAGAATTTTCTGTGTACTCGTAGAGAGTACGGAAAAACTAACATGTTAATAAAGAAAACTTAAATCTAAACTGAAAGAATGTGTAAATTTAAAGTAAACTAGAGTTGATGAATGAAAATTATGGGTTTAAACTCCCTGTTGTGATTTAATTTGTTTATAAAAAATCATTAAAATCAAATTTTTCACTGGTAAACTTTGCTGGTGGAAATGAACAAGATGGTGCGAGATTCTGTTGTAGTATTCATCTCATTTGTGGTCCCGAAAATTCAATTGTCGTGTTCACAATTTCATTAAATCTGATTCTCATTTGAGGTAAATCCTCTCAAATTCTCTAATTTTTCAAACAAAATTTATCAATGAATATCAAAAATGAGCACCCCAAATTTGTTGTAGAAATAAACTCATAAAAGTTTCATCAAAATTTAAATCGATGCAAATTACTCACTCTACCTCTTTCTGTGAAACATTTTGTAACGATTGCCAATCTCTGTAACTAGTTTCGCTTTTTTCTTAATTTTTATATTGTTTTTGAACGCGATTAAGAATGAGAGTTCCAATATGATCATTAGAAAATTGACCTCACCTCAGTCAGCAATTGAAAAATGTACTGCGGCTGCTACATAGAGTAAAAAAGAGAGGGTACTGGTTTGCTCATTTTACTTTGTTCTTTTTTCTGATCTCTAGGTCAATGTTTTCTATTTTTACTCTCTTTTATCGTTTTGTTTGATGTCCTGTTACACTATCAGTTTTTTGCTGAAAGTTACTATGCAACTATGTTTTCCAACTAAAAAGTATTTAATTGTATTTTAAAGTGAATGAAAATTTAACTATCGGAATGGAATTGGATGGAAAATAGTTATAACGTTACTATGAGATAATGTTGGTGGAAAAAGCAATAAATTATGCAAAAAATAATCCATTTAAATATGAAAAACGCAGAAAAATAATCCTTAAAATTTGCGAACTATTAAAATAAGCTCCGCCACTTTGTTACTTGGCCATTGAATTACCATGTTTTTATAAATATTATTAAGTAAGTTTTTAAACAGCACTCATTTTCATAAACAAACAAAAGCCAAATAATGCAAAGGGTGGCAAAGAAAAAAATTTTTTTTAAAAGTTAGTAAAAAGCCAAGTATTTCTCATAAAATATTAGTATTTTCCAATAAAATGCACCAATGAATCTGCAGCAACCCCATTTTATTCGAAGTGATGTAGGTTTTTTCCGTCAGCAAAAAAATTTGAAGTGAAATGTGTTCATCCTCTCTTTTGCTCAATGTTCATTTCATTCAAAGCAACAACAATTTCATTGTTTGACGGTAAAACATTGATCGTGTAACATCGCCCTAAGCTGTAAATGAGTTTTTTCAACGAGAGCGTGCTCACCGAACTCGTTGACATATTTCCAATCTCGACGAGTCCAACTACTTCGCTCACTCATGCATGCTTAATTGCATATACATACAATGAAAAATTGTAATGTGTGTGTGTGGGATTTTTTTTTTTTGACAGTTCGCAGAAACATACGCAAAATAGCAACAAAACCTCTCTGTCATTTTCGCTCTAATGTGCAGCCATGGCGAAATGCTCATAACATTTTGCAACAACAAAAAATTATTCTCACACATCTTCGGTAAAATGTGTGACAGTCCCGAAGCAGCCGGTCTCTCTTTTTCCGAATTCCTCTATTTATTCTCCAATTACTATTAATTATCTCTCTTCCGAGTACCGAAATGGTTACGCTACTATGAGGACTATGGCTGCTCTCTTTTTATATGACTTCTCTCTTTTCTAATATATGTACTTACTATTCCTCCCAGGCAATACTGGGTGCTTCATTCACAATACGAGCAACTATAATGTAAACTTATTGCAGAAGAGCGAGTTTAATTAAGTTTTTTTTTTTTAAATTATGCAAAATAATGAAAAATGTTTTTATTTACTTGTACATAAACAAAGAAAAAATTAAATAAAGAAAAAAAATTAAATTCCTTTCAATAAATCAACATAGAAATAAATATTTTCTTCCAGATTTATGAACATTTCAACAATACAATAACAAAAGCATCAACAACTTTTATGATAAATGTTTATATGGAAAAATGTATAAAAGTTAAAAAAAAAAATTTAAAAAAAATAAAAACAAAACAAAAAGCAACAACAACAATAAGTTAAAACATGTGCGAATATTTTCTTGGTTGAAAATATAAAAATCTACTGCTTTTTAAATATAAAATTTATGAGCTTTCATTTTATCTTTTGATAAAAGCATAAATAAATGCAGCAGTTGTAGCATCATTGGCTGTGAGTGCATATAAATAAATATTATTTCGTGGCTTGCATGCATGTTGTATACATTTAACTTGTCGATTTTTTTCTTTTCTATTAAGTTTTTATGTCTGAATTTTTATATGCATTACTTAAATCAAACGAGAAAAATTTTCCCAAAGTAAATGAAAAAACGTTTAAATAATTTTTTTTTTTTGTTGAGCGTGTTGAAGTGTAATAAACCAACGCTGCTTGTAAGCAAAGACTTGCAATTACAAATTACTTTTACGAGCATAAATACAAAGTGGAAGATGGGAAAATCAGCAGAGAGATTGTATGAGATGGAGAACCCCAATGGAATATCGTAAGAAATTTACTACTATTTTTATTATTATCTCTTATCTTTGCGCTGCTCCTCAGTCCATAAAAAAGAATAGTAGTGACAGCCATTTAGGGGTGCTCCGAAATGGTTGCTGCTTCCCTTTTTCCATTTATGTTTGTACATGTTTGCTCTAAAGTATGTGCATGTTCAAGTATATTTTTGTTATATTCTTATGCAATTTATTTACTTAACTATATGAATTCTAAATGATTTTTCTGCACACAATTTTTTCTACAATTTTCTTTACAATTTTCTTTACAATTTTGGGCAAAAAATTATTTCGTGCTTCTTCTGAAAAGGTATTTACTTTTATATTTTCTGTCGCATTATAAATGACAACTGTTGCCGAAGCCGTATTTTCTCACAAAGGCTACAGCTAATTCATTTTGCTGTCTGCTTTTCTTTTGCCAAAAATCACATAAAAAAGATTAAGTATCTATGGATAGCATTAAGTATTAACATTATTTTCATGTTCCGAATTTGTCTATTGCCTTTTTTTTATGTTTATAATCTTTTGTCTGCATTATCGAGAAATCATTCATCAATAATTTATTTAGAATAACTAGTAAAAGGAAATTTTGAGCCAATAATCTATTTACTAAATATAAAAGATAAAATCCATTAATGTTGAAGCTTTTATGACGCAAAAGATTTTTTACTAAGTATATTTTAAAAATGTTTTTCTACAGAAAATTAAATCAGTTTTTAATGGTTTGCACTTTATTTAAATTATGTTAAATTAGCTTAGATTATGGTCGTTTCATATTTTTATCACTTTCGTTAAGAAGTTGATCTATACCACAAATGCTTTTTTAGTTCATATGTAGTCCGAATATTTCCCTCCACGACCGATTTACAACTATGTAATAGCTTTTACTATAGCGCCCTATGTGGGGTGAACTATTTTATTGAGTTTTTTTTCACCAAATATTGTTCGATTTCGATTAATTAGCTGTTATTAGTCTCAAGTAACCAAACAATTTTATATCTTCTTCTATGGCGCCTAAGGTGAGGTGAAAAATTTTATTCAGTTCTTGGCAAAATTTGCATATTATCGTTGAAATAATAAAGTTTTTTAATCGCTGGTGCCAAATTTAAACTCTCAATGGCTCAGTTATTGAGTTTTTCAATAAATGTTGATACATTCGTCCAATTAACGTCATATTAGTTTGCTATTTTTTATTGTTTGCTGAGTTTCCTGCTTGCAATTAACTATATATTTTATAATTTCTCATATAGCGAAAAAAGAACGGGAAGCTAAAGGGTATATAGACTAAAAATGTAAATGTAAAGCCATGTATTTTATTGGACTCTTAAAAGAATTTCATATTTTCAACAAAGTACTAGAGCCGCAATTAAATTTACAACTGTTTTATTGATAGAAGAAGTATTGGCATTACTTTAAGTGTTTTGAAGTACTTTCAAATGTTCTAAAATACTTCACAAGGTGTTCTGTAAGACGTTCTAAGGTGTTCAAAAATAAGTTTCAAGTTTTTTTTGATTATAAAGTATTCTAAAAACCATGTAATGATGTTCTTAAATATTTTCTTAGATGTTCTGAAAGCTGTTCAAAATATTCTAAAAGATGTTCTGAAAATTAAAGATGTTTTGAAATAAATTCTAAGCTGTTCAGAAAGATATTCACCGAAATAAATTCTAAGCTGTTCAGAAAGATGTTCACCGGTGTTCTGAAGGAATTCTTAAGTGTTCTGAAATACTTTACTTGATGCTTTTTTAGATCTTCCAAAATGCTCAGAAATATTCTTTATTCTTATATTCGTTTCAAAGTTTTCTCAAAGATGTTCAAAAGTGTTCGAAAATACTTTATAAGGTGTTCTCAAACACTTATTAATAAGTTCTAAATAATTTTTCTAAGTATTATTAAATGTATGTCAAGGTCTTCTGAAATCAGTTTCCGGGTGTTCTAAAAATTGTTCAAAATTTTCTGAAATATGTTCAAATATGTATATAAAAATCGTTCTAAAGTGTTTTGCAGCAAGCCTTAAAATATTCTAAAAGATGTTCTCAGAAGTTCTGAAGAAATTATTAAGTGTTCTGAAATACTTTCATCGGAGATTTTGTAGATCTTCAAAAATGCTTAGAAATAAATTTTAAAATGTTTTGTATTCTAATGAGCGCTTCAAAGTGTTCTCAAACCCGTTCAAAGGTGTTCGAAAATACTTTTCAACGTGTTCACAAAGACTTCTTAATGTGTTCTGATTGACTTTTTTTAGGTATTATAAAATACATATCACGGTGCTCTGAAATAAGTTTCGGGGTGTTCTCAAAACAGTTAAAAGTAATCCGAAAGGCGTTCAATGGCGTTCTTTAATTCTTTCTTAGATGTTCTGAAAGTTGTTTCAAGTATTTTGAAAGATGTTCTAAGGTATTCAAAAAGGCGTTCTCAAGTGTTCTAAAATACTTCCCTAGGTGATTTTGTAGATCTTCAAAAACTGCTCAGAAATAAATTTCAAAATCTTCTGTTTTCTTATAACCGCTTCAAAGTATCCTCAGAGATGTTCAGAAGTGTTCGAAAAAACTTTTCAAGGTGTTCACAAAGACTTTTTTATGTGTTCCGAATGTCTCTCCTAGGTATTATAAAATACATGTCAAGGAGCTCTGAAATAAGTTCCGGGATGTACTGAAAACCGTTCAAAGCATAATGAAATATTTTCAAAAATGTTCTGAAAATCGTTCTAAGATGTTTTGAAATAGATCCCGAAATATTCTGATAGATGTTCTCAGGTATTCTAAAGGAGTTCTTAAGTGTTCTAAAATACTTTCCTCGGCGGCTTTGTAGATCTTTTAAAATGCTAAAAAATAAGTTTCAAAATGTTCTGTTTTCTTATAATCGCTTCAAAGTATTCTCAGAGATTTTCAAAAGTGTTCGAAAAAACTTCTCAAGGTGTTCACAAAGACTTTTTAATGTGTTCTGAATGACTTTTCTAGGTATTATGGAATACATGCCAAGGTGACCTGAAATAAGTTCTGGGTGTACTGAAAACCGTTTAAAACATTCTGAAATATGTTCAAAAATGGCACAAAAATCGTTCTAAGGTGTATTGAAACCAATCCTGAAATATTCTGAAACATGTTCTCAAGTGTTTTGAAGGAATTCATGAGTGTTCTGTAATACTTTTGAATACATTTTGGAAATAAGTTTCAAAATGTTCTATTTTCCTATAATCGCTTCAAAGTATTCTCAGAGATGTTGAAAAGTGTTCGAAAAAACTTTTCAAGGTCTTCACAAAGGCTTTTTTATGTGTTCTGAATGACTTTTCTAGGTATTATAGAATACATGTCTAGGTGCTCTGAAATAAGTTCCAGGTTGTACTGAAAACCATTTAAAGCATTCTGAAATATGTTCAAAAATGCTATAAAAATCGTTCTAAGGTGTTTTGAAACAAATCCCGATATATTCTGAAACATATTCTCAAGTGTTTTGAAGGAATTCTTGAGTGTTCTGAAATATTTCCCTAGGTCGTTTTGTAGATCTTTAAAAATGCTCTGAAAAAGTTTCAAAAGTATTCTCAGAGAGGTTTTAAAGTGTTCGAAAATACTTTTCAAGGTGTTCACAAATACCTTTTAATGTGTTCTGAATGTCTTTCCTCGGCATTATAAAAAAGCAGATCCAGGCCTTCTGAAATAACTTCCCGTCGTGCTTAAAAATTCTTCCAAAAGTTTTCTGAAAAAAGTTCCAAGATGTTCGAAAAAATATTCCCAGAAGTTCAAAAAATATGTTCACAAGTTTTCATAGACCAGCAGAGTATTGAAAACCAGAGTTTAAATCTTTTTAACTTTTTTAATGTGTAGCTTATCTTTTTTATGATAACTCATAAACTAATTAAGCAATACAATTGCAAATTAGAACAGAGATATTGTGTTCTTAAAAAACAGTTTGTCAATGTCACAACATCATTAGCTAAAACGAAATGGAGGGGAAACTAAACAAAAGTTCAAAATCAAAAGTTTTTAAGTAATTTGATTCCTGGAGCTTGTTCACTTAAAATTAATTTTTCAATTTTCACTTGTGTTCAAAAGTTTACGCACATTTGCTGTTAGTGCTAATGTCCTGCTAACATCCCCTCTCCTCTTTCCCCTAACTTTTCCTGTTTTCAATTTTTGTTGCTATTTGGAAAATTCTCATTAGCCATTATGTCATGTTTGTGTTAATTTGTGGCATTTTCTTTTCATTTTCATTTCATTTCAATTTGTGTGCGCTACTTTCTGCTACTACTAAACTTTAATTTATATTAATGTTTATTTTTTTTTTTTTTTTTTGAGCTAAAAACCACAAAGAAAAAATAAAAAAAAAAATAATAATAGAAACAAAAAGAATACAGAAAAACATCCATGACAAATGGAATTAGATTTCTCAATGTTTTGTGGTTTCAGCGATTGTTTTTTTTTTATTTCACTTGCACACAGAAAGAAAACTTTGCGGAAACGGAAGTTTTTACATTTACTAAGAAGAAGAAAAAAGAGACCATGGTATAGCGGAAATTGCTTATTATGAATTAATTAAGCAACAAAAATTTGTGATTAAGCAAAACTCATAATGAAATCTATTGCGCGCTGCTGCGTTCCACATTTTCATGCTGGTTGTTGGTTGGTATAAATGGTGAAAGGAAAAGATATGCGGGCATATATACCCTCAAGGAAAGTTATTGGTAATAAGTTGTTGTAAAAATAAATGTTTAAGTAACAAACTTCAAAAGGTTGTGTGGCCAATGATTTGACAAGCGCACTATTATTACTTTGATGGAAAAAATTACGGTTGAGACAGTGAAACTATACAAATAAATTTAAAAAAAAATCTTTTTCTCAGTTTTTGAAGTTTCTGTAAGAGTTTAAAGCCTGAATAAATTTCTTCTACCGAACTCGTTTTCTTCTAAGATTTGCTAGATTTTTTCAATTATTCTTTCAGCATTCTTCTCCATGTGCTCTTGGGTCTTCCACGCTAAATTTAGATGCGTCGTTTAAGTATAAAGTAGAGTTCTAAATTTATATATACTCAATCTATGTATAGGAATATTTTTTATTTGGCTGTACATTATGTTATCTCTGCATTTTATGCCATCTAACTTAAATAAAAGATTTTTCTATTAAAAGAAACGCACATTCATACAAACATACATAGAAATACCTATCTGCATACACACACGCACAAATAGTTTGCATGTTTTTGTTACACAAATTGTTATTAAGAATTTTGGCTACACTTTTACATACATACCAACGTAGGTACCTACTACGGGTGCCTACTACCTACTTCTGCTACTTACTACTATTCCCTCTACCATTTTTATTATCTTATGGCACTCGTTGCTATGTTGATTTTTCTTATTTTTACTTCCTATACACGGTATATTTTTAGTACAATTGTATTCTGTACATATTTATTTATATCATATGCGTGTGCCGTACTGACACTCCCTTTTTTGACGGCCATGCGAAACATGTGTATCAGCACAATTCTTTTTAAGCTGACTTCCTTCTTCTCAGCACCTTCATCTGTGTTTTTTTTTTCGGACTTATGCTATGCCTCTCATGTTAAATAAATAACATAAATTATGTATTTACATATGTATGTACATAGTTGGTAAGTACCTATATATTTTCATATGTGTGTGTATATTTGTATGTGTGTAAGTGCTTAACTTTTTTATGCCCCATTCTAATATTAAGAAGGCAAATGGTTGGTAGCTGTTGTTATCTATGTAAGTTCATACATTTTTCTTACTTTGGTTTACGATTCTTACGAGTTGCTTTTTTTTTTTTTTGGTTAATGGTAACGTCTGTAGTTATCTTTTACATTTAATTGAAATATTTTAAGCTCCATTGAGGATAGGTTCATTGATTGGAGCAGTCCAATGTACTCACATTTTCTTTGATTATGTACATCATGGCGTATGAGTTACATATATTAGAATAAACTCTCTTTTGCTCTCGTAGATTTGTAATTTTTTTTTTTTTTTTTTGGAATCAGTCATAACACTTTTGAAAGCTCTTGCTCTCAGACTGGTCTCTTAAAATTATTAAATGTGATGGAGCGACGAGAGAGAGAAAAACACGAATCCTCTTTCGTCGCCCTCGTCTTGGCTTCACATTTGACAGTTTCAGAAGACTCGTCTGAGAGCAAACTTAGCGGGACATTTTTTTTGTAATATTCCCATCTATTCTGAGTTTTGACAATTATGACTCAGAAGTGAAAGAACAATTTAAAAGACGTATTTAAGAGAGAGAGAGAGAGAAGGAGAGCAGAAAAGAGCGAAATCCAAAGAGAAAAAAAAAGAAGAAGAACTAAGAAAATTTACAGATCTCGTTTACTGTTGCTATTGTTAATTAATTTCACTTTCTTCGGACAACAACGAGAATTGAGAGCGATTGTATTTCCCATAATTCAGACTTTGTGTTTATAACCTTAAAATATAGGGACAACATAATGGACCAAACTTTTGGCTCCCGTGGACGTTCAATTTTTTTCTGAGCACATCCCTCTAAACCTAACCACCTAACCTTAAAATATTTTTCTAATATAAAGTGAATTATTATTTTAAATTAACAAACTTTTCATTGAAAAGCTTCAGCATAACAAATTTTAGTACTTTTTGTAACTTTATACTTTACTTTTTCAACAAAACTTATGCCCTTAATTAATAGAAAATAAATAAGTTTTTAAACCTTTTTTAATTTTTTATGCATATTTTTGTTTAAAAATCTCATTATTAAATATTTGTGTGAGATAGGGTGCTGAACTTATAAAATAAACAATTTTAAGTAAATTTTCATCTTTCTGTTTGTGAATATTTAAATAAATAAAAGGGACGAATGCTCTCTACATCCCGGTCGCTGTGATAATGAGGAAAATGATTATATACAACATAAGTAGATTACTTAGCAGTTTGATGGCAGGCATAAGGGAATGATGACAAGAAGGGAGAATGTATACATGAAACTGATGACATCTTAGTAAAGGCCAAAGCGACCTTTATTTGAAGGAAAGCTGTATTTCCTTGTAAGGGTGGGTGGTATGTGTGGGGGTTGTCCTATTGAAAAAACATTGCATTAAATAGATTAGGTAATTTAACTTTAAAAATATTTGTGAAAAAATCTTTTTAAAAGACAATCTTTAAAGAAATTTAAATCTGGAAGAAAAGTTATTGTGAGTACAAATTACTGCTTAGGAATATTTGAAGATAAATATTTTACAACATTTTTAAGCATTTTTTTACGAAAAAGTCGAGAAAAAATACTTATTTTATTGTTGGATTCAAGGGAAAAAGATGTTTTGGGACTTGAAAATAAATACCTCAATGATGATTGCTCTTGAAGAGAGAGAGAGATCAACTGTCGTAGCTCAGTTACTCATTTATTTTGCGTGTTGTTGTTGTAAATTTATCAGAAGAAAAGCATTACAGTGTGAGTGAAATTCCACTCTCACTGTCCAGATACTCATTTCTTTATATTTTGTTGGTGTACATTTATCAAAGGCTGCATTTATAGTCTCTCTTTTAAATAGTTGTATTGGTTTCTCACCCACAAGTATATCGATAATGGATATAAAACAACAACAACTGTTAGTGGTCTCTCCAAAATGTGCTTTTATTCACTCTTTGAGCAATATTGAAATGACACTGAAAAATAACAACAAATATTATAGGAAATAACGGATCTATTTATCAAGAGTAAAAAGAAACAGCATTAACATATACATTTAATTTTCATATATGCAAATGTAAATATGTGACTGTAGAATATCTACATGTCAGTCGAGTTTCTTCTAACAAATTACTTAATTCTTAGTAAATCTTGTTTCATCCAATGCTCAGTATTTGAAATAGCAATTGTGTTACGTGTTACTTAAAATCTAAGAACACCTCAGTATTAATAAAATATGCTTAATTGAAAAAAGGTAAATGCAAGAAAACCTTGGAAAAAAAGTACAAAGTAAAAATCAATACTCAAGCTCAATTAAAAACAATGCACAATTAACACATGCCGCACATCGCCCCAAAGGGATTTTAAATTTTTAAAATATCAATTGCATAAAAAGCAGAAGCGATAGCTACCACTACAACAAAAAAAAAATAAGAAGCCAAACACTTCATGAAAAGTAAAATTAAAAAGTAAAAAATGTAGTAACTACTTTGTTTTTAAATAAAAAAAAATAACTATCGGAAAAAAAGTCTCCTTTGGTTTGTCCATGCGGCAGGACTTTTCAAAAGTGCATTAAAAATGCAAAAGCCTTCACGCCTCAATTTCAGCAACAATAACTGAGGCAAACGGCTCGGAGTGACAACAAGAACCAAAAAAAAAAAAAAAATTTATAAATTTTCAACTACTATTGAGTACACCCATAATAAAAAATTTTAATATAAAGTTTTTTCCACAAATATCAACAACAGCAACGGACTTGGAAATGAAATTTACTTTACTACCATTTTGATTTTTCTTCTACATTTTTATTGTTGTTTTTCTTGTTTTAAAGTTCACAACAGTTTTTAATCAATTTTATTTATTCTCTTCTCTTTAATTACAGCCAAAGCTGCTACAAAAATCCAAGCCGTTTTTAGAGGTCACAAAGTTAGAAACACCATGAAAAAAAGTGAAACCAAAACTACTCCAACTGCTGCTGCTGCTGCCGGTGCAGCCGCTGCCAATAAGAATGGTGCGGCGTCAACAGCAGCCGCCGCAGCTGCCGCCGCTGCTGCAGCGGCGGAACCGACCAAAGCAGAATTGGAAGCTGAATTCGATCCCAATGACAAAGGTAAGTGTGAGAGAAATGAAATAAGAGAATACCAGAGTAGAGTAGAGGTGTCAAAAACTAACAAAAGATTTAGCATTTCATAGCATAACGTTGGCAACACTGGCCCTGACACTGGCATTAACACAACACTCTGCCATTTTGTATTTGATAAAAGAGAATGCAATGTCACACGATTTGGTACCGCCGACATTTTGATTATGATTGTGATATTTTTTATATTTTGTTGTCAGTCAGACAGTTAGTCCGTCAGCCAACGCTGCCTTGACAGCTATGCGTTGTAATGTTATTGATGTTGCTTTGGCAACTGCAAAGTGGAAAGAAAAACTTATAAAGAAAATAACAAAATGTCATACAATTGTTGGTGTAAATGTAGAAATTCGTAGGTTTTAAGAATTTTCTGAGAAATTACTAGCGATTGTGAAAGTTTTTATACCCTGTGTGTACTTGTTTGTTTATGTTATGCGGGAAAGTTTGCAATTTAAAATACAAGCTGTTGTATGGTTTTATAGTTTTAAACTTTCAACTTTAAAAAAATTTTTCTTTGAATAACATGATAAAGTTCCCAACTTTTCAAGTTCACACTCAATGTACTTTGGTCATTGAAATGTTGTTCTTCGACCAAACTACAATCGCTGTGTCTTGTATTTAAATGAAATGTCATTATATTTAACTGTGTGCTCTCGCACTTACTCTCTTTAATATTAACTTGCTCTCCATACATGAGTGCGATCGTTAATGTAACCGCTCGTCTTCTTAATTTACATCTCTCATTGAGAGTTCAGTATGGTTTGGTTCGTCTGCTTTTACACATACGGATTTGTGCCCGGTTTTTCTTGCGACTTTTACATATTCTCTTTTGTTATCGTGTTCCATCGTCGTCGAGAGCTTTTATACAGAACGATTCGGACCGACCATTTTTGTATTTCTATTGCTTCTTTATTATTTGTTTCACATGAGTGAAACAGAGATGCAAAACTTGTAAAAGGCAAACGTCAAAAATCGGTGTAAAATCGTTGGCACAGCCGATTTTGACTCGTTCACATTCGTCTTCCATTCAACAAACAGAAAATCGGTGAGAGAAATCGGGCAGTAATGTCTCTCTCTCTCTCTCTGTTCAGAGTTCCCCACAACGGAACAAGATGAAAAATGAAAAACAATTAAAATATGCATTGAAATTATGGAAAACCAAATAAATATACTCAAAACAGAGTGCACTTTGAGGGAAACCTCTCCCTTTCGTAACTTTTTAATCCTCTTGCATTTGCAACTATGTGTTGTTTACTTTTATAAACAAGTCAAACAAAAAAAAAAAAAGAATATAAATTTTAAAAAGCAATAGCTAAAATATCCAATCCAATATCCAGTTGTGAGAACTTCAAATAATTCTCAGAAAATTAATAATAAATTGAATTTGCTGCGAGTTAATGCGATATTGGTAAAACTAACAAAAGTCACGCTCATGTTATGCCATGCCATCCATAACATGTACACCGAGTTTCACGCTGTAAATCTAATAAAAAATTCGAATTTTCCTAACATATAGTTAGTCATAAATATTAACTTATTATTACCTTTTACAACCAATCTCAATACACATCCGTACCTTTGTATGTGCTACATGCATGCAAAATATTATTGGAAATAACATAGCAATTTATTTTCTCATATATATTCAATAAATTTTTCATATGCATATACACAAATACAAACATACACTTGTGTGTATGCATGTATATCAACATTTACCTTTGCTTACATGGATATCGATTAACCTTGCCACTTTCACTTTCAGTAACATTAGTTGTTAGGTAAACCATAAAAATTTAGAGCCAAGCCAAACCAAACTAAAGCTATAACCTGTCAATTTGCACATGAGTGAATACTAACACTTATGCATACATATGCATACACAGACAATTAACAATTTAACCCCACCTAAGCTAAAATATAATATGAAAATTTTAATATTTTTGGCATTGTTGTATTTCGGTTGTGTTGTGATTTTTTAAAAGCATTGTACAAGTGGGAGCAGTTGTTAGTGCCACTAGATGGTGCACTGAAAGAAATTAATATAATCGGAATCGGAGAACTCTATAAAAGTCATTCAATTGTCATCGTCACTTTCTATATCTGGAAAAAGTCATAAAACTCATAGTTTTAAATTGAGAGCGTAAAAACTTCATATAAAAAAAAAACTGAAAAAAGAGTACGGCACTCAGTCGGTGAATTCATCTTAAAAACAAACAAAAAAAAACACTTTTCTCTGAGTGTAGTTGCTTTTATTTGTATGGATGTGTGTGTATGTATTCAAATGCGGAGTATCTCTATTTGCTGGGTACCTTCAAATCATGGGTGCGTGTTCGACATAATTAAATTTTACGATGTGTGTGTTTTATAGAGAGTATGTATGTTAATATTTATGTATTGAATATATGCGTGTGCATTTGTATGTATGTATATTGCACACAATATAAACTAAAATTATGACAGTTAGGCAGCTCTATTGTTGTTGTTGGTGGTATGTACTCTACTCTGACATCCATGACATTTTAGCCTCGTACTAATTTCAAAAATGTTTCCTCTTTCTATGCTAATAAACTCAGTTAACGTTGAACGTTGATGGCATAAAAGGATTTCCTTAGTTTCTTTTTTGTGTATTAATGTGTGTGTTTTTGTATTGTATTATGGCATTATTTGCCATTTAATAGTAAACTTGTTATGTTTTCTAAATGAATACATGAGTGTAGATCTGTGAATATGCGTATGTGTTAAATAATAATAGAAATGTTTGGCAACAGTAATGTTATAGCTTCTTCACTTAAAATGCATATATATGTATAAACAAAAATATATATTTTAATCAAATTCATTATTTTGCATTTTAATGATGATTTATTTATTTCTCATTATTATTCATAATTGTTTTTATAGTTTATTAAAGTCAATTTTTGCTATTTTCTTTGGAAATTGACTATATATTTCCAATTTTAATAATGTTCTATGCACTCAAATGAAACTCATGTGCAGTAATATTTATCAGTTATAACTAGTTGAGATTTTTTTTTATTAAAATTGTGTCAATATTATTGATATGTAGATATAAAGTGTATGTATTTATGAGTTAATTGTTTAATTAATTTTGATTGCAAATATTGGTTTTGATATTATGTTTTTATTATTTATTTGAATAAATATATGAAATCATATCTAAAATTATCTCTAAATTGTTTTTGTACAGTAAAGGAAAAGAAGAGCAAGTTTTTGTGCCTTAAAGAATTCAGCCTCAATGTAGCTTTTGTTCTTGTTGTTGTTTTTTTATGACTTGCTCTAAAGAGATAAAATCATTATTTCATGCAAAATTTGTTTTTGTTTTTCTTCTTGCTAAAAATATTACTCTAAGAGCTACAAACACTACATAGATGCACGTAGAGCTACAAACACTGCATATATCCACGACTTTATTTGTAGTTGCAGTCGTATTAGGTACTATTACTAATTTTACAAGCAGCAAAAAGAGAAAGAGCGAAGTGAGAGCAGAAAAGAGCAAAATGATGTAAAGAGAGCGTAGAGGAGTGCAGAAACACGCAGAAGAACGAATACAAATATACAGATGTCGCTTGTTGCTGCAGTCTTTAATGAAACATACTCCGTTATAACTTCACGAAGGCAATTAAAAACAACAACGATTTCTACTGTACAAATGCATGCTTGTAGGTTTCTATGAGAGTTAGCCTCTCTTGTATTTATAAATTGTATTTATAAATTGTATTTATAAACTCACTGCGGACTTCAAACCGTTACCCAGGCATTTTATTTTCTCTTTTCTTATTTTTTCACCAAACATCTCACTATTTTTCATTAAATAATGTGTAACAGGCTTAAAGGACGTATATGTGTAGTCATCACAACAACAGTGTATACAGAGACACTATTTTTGCTCTCTTCGCACTCAAATTTTTCTGGTTCTCTTTTGCTGTAACTAAAAAATACATTTCTCTTTTCGTTCCTTTTCTTTTCTGGTAGCTCTCTATCGCAACTGACTGCAAAATGGCTTGGAATATTGACTGAGTTTATTTCTGCAATTATAATCTGAGCGATATCGTTCTTTAAGCGACTTGATCAATACTCGTTATGAAATAAAGTCTTACAAAAAGTACTTCAAAAAATATTAATGTACTTAATTTAATATTTCCCCTTTATAAAGTTAGTTAGTATGTAAATTGAGAGGTCAAGGGTTCAAACTTAATACTGAAATGAACACACCAAAATGACTAAATTGAAAATACTTAGTATACAAATTAAATTTTACGGTGTAACTTGCATGCATGCAACATAAATCACTTTCACTTGCGTTTAATATTTTACGTGTTTTTATTTTTTTATTTTTTAAATAAGTAGAAATAACAAAATTAAAAAATGTAAAAACTATAGAGCTCCACTCCTATATAAAAATGTAAAAAAGGTGAAATAAAAGTCCCAGACATATAAATCCCATCAATTATAAATAGTCTACCTCCCATTTCATGTTCTTTGTAAGTATGGCAAAAGGTTGAAAAAAGTTTTTCATTCTTTTTTTTCCGAATATTGTATATCAAAGTTTTATTCGCGTGTATTTGACATGCATTTTGTTTCGTTCTATTTCATTGCTATTTTTCGCGTATTTTATGTATGCGAAAAACACAACAAAAAGAGCAAAAAGCTGAAACTGAAAGTGAAAGGAAGAAAAATTGTTTCAAGTTTGACATAGTTTAGCCGGGGTAAATGTATAGGTACATTTAGTACATAAAAGTTGTTGGCTGTCATGTCGTGTTGTCTCAAGTTAAGTATTTCTTATTTTTACGTCACAAATAAAAGTACCAGTTCATGACCCTACTAAACTCTACATTCTCTAAAATTTTATTTCTTTTACTTAGTTAAAAATTCTTTTTCAGTTTTGATGAACTTATTTAATTTCACTTTGTGCTTAGTTAAGCAAACAAAATTTCAACTCATTGTCAGCTTTTTAATTTACTTTCATGTGTCAGTTGAGTTAGTAGTATAAAGTATTTGGTAATAAATAGCTGGAAACATGCATTATCATGACTATTCACTTTTTCAATTGATAGTATAAATCTTATCTATTTATATTTATATATTCACATGTTTTACTAAAAGAACAACATTGCAAAGTAAAGAAAAATGCAACCGTGCTTTTGGGTTTCATAGGGAACATGGCAGAATTATAACAGGTGGTAGCAGCATTACAACAAGTACAATAAAACAGTAACAATAAACTGCTTTGTTGCTATAAAGAGCAAGAAATATCAAAAATACAAGAACAAATACATGGGGATAACCAATACTGAAACAAAGAGTCTGTCCATAGATAAAAAAATTAAAGAAGAGAAAAAAGGAGTTGACGCTGCTGTTATAATTCTGCCATGATGTAGAATAAGAGCCTCAAAAGGGAGCTGCCTTCTGATTGGTTCTTCTTATTACACCGCCATGGATGTGTTAGATATTTTAACTCATTTACTTTTTTACCTACATATCTCTATTTGTTAGTCATCTACACTTGTATTGTACCTATGTATTTTTTTAAACATATTCTTAAAAGTACCTACCTACCTCATTCTGGATCTAATATAACGCATAAAAAGCAAGTAACTAATTACAAAAATGTCACTTAGCCATGTTAAGTTAGAGAAACATAAAAAGTTGTAGAAGAGAAAGAAGAAGAAAATGAACCAGTTGAAAAAGACGAAAAAGGCGAAGCTCATTTGAGTGGCATGAGTGTATGCTTTTTCATATACTAAATATGAGAAACATATGTAAAAAGTTATACAAGGTTGTTATAAGTATTCAGTATTCATAAAACTACATACATACTCGTACATGAATATGTCAGGCATGTATGTTTTTATAGTTGTAAACATACTGTCTTAAAGCCTACGTATCTTGACTATTTTCATATATATTTCCAAATGAGACTCATTAAGGTAAAGTGTTAAGAATTTGACACTCTTAACACTTTTCTTCTTTCTGTTTTTCTTTCTCCTCTTTAACACTTTTAGAACTTTTAAGAAGTTTTCAGAAAATGAAAGGTACGGAAAAGTAGAAAGTTTTTGATATCAAGGTATTTTACACTGAAATTAAAAATTGCATAAATACCAGACCTTGAAATACATTTGAAAAATTTATTCATTCACCATTTAAAATTTACTGTTGTACTGTGAATGAATAAGAAATACCGAGCATTTTGAGTTTTCTATAGTACTAAACCAATTTATGTATTTAAAAATTTGTTAAGATAATAGGCTTTCTGGTCAATATTTTTAATATGCAATTAAACATATGTAGTTAAGCAATTATTTAATATTTATAAAAATTAAAATATAGTTACACATCAAAAAACAAAAAACCACGAAAAACTTTACAATGCATGTAAAATTTTTATCATCGAATATTTCGGATTGCCCACACTGTAACTACCGCTTATATTGTCTTTGTCTTCTTTGGTTGTATGTGTAGGCTCTCTAGTGCGTATTTTGTGTTCTCTTCTCTTTCTCTTTCTCTAATATTTGTTCTTGCCTGAAATTTGCAGTGTTGTGTTTTTCTGATATATGTTGTATTAGTGCTGTTGTTGTTTTTTCTCTTTTTAAGTCTGCTTGGTGTTCCGTTATTAGGGTACGCAAAAGTCTCCTTATTGTGCCTATGTATACAATATCACATTTCTTGCTCTCATTCCCAATACTGCTGATCTCTTAATTCCAGTCGGAGCGGAACGATTGAAAACGGTTATTTTTTCATTTTGTATCATCACCCCGAAGTGTTTATTCAATGAATGTCAAGCTCTCTGTTCGTCTCAGTTTCTCGTATAAGAGGCTGAGAGCATCTCATATATAAACACAGCCAGTCAGTTGTATTCTGTACAGATATATATTCATTTCACTTGTACTCTTATAAAAATTTGAGCATGTTGTTGCTTTCAGCTTCTCAGCTAATCCTTACTTTGTGTAATTAAGACTCAAACCAAAAAGGCTTTAGCTAATCAAGGTCGCCTTTGAGATCGACGGTAAAGTATTAAGATTCTGCTTCCATTCCACACACTCAAACAATTTGCAATAAAAGAAAATTTTTAAAATTATTGCAAACGATTATTTTATGTTTATTATTCAATTCAAGTATTCAAGTTTACAATTACACCGTAAAAAAAGAAAACAATTACAGGAATCCACCGCCGTCTTCCGGGACAAAGGAAATAAGAGAGGAAAACTCAAAAAAAAAAAAATTAAATAAAAATCCGCCATAACAACAACCATAATTTTTTCACTATAAACCAGTGAAACTATTCGAGCTTAGCCAAAATATCCGCTTCGCGAAATATTATATATTCCTTCTTATCTTCCATTTCGACTTTGGTGCCGCCATATTTGGGCAATAGAACACGATCACCCTCTTGGACACCCACCGGTACATAGTTGCCGCTTTGAGGGTTTCTCGAGCCGGGACCCACTGCTACCACAGTGCCTTCCATCATTTTTTCAACCGACTCGTCGGTGAGAACAATGCCGCCCTTTGTTATATGATTCCCTTCAAGGCGTCGAACTAGAATGCGATCCAATGTTGGTATAACTTTCTTGATGACTCCAGCCATTTTTTCGTTGCTCGTTCGTTTCGCTTTTGATTTCGTTTTCCGCTTCTTTGCTTTCTTTTATAAATCAATGGAAAATATTTTTATATTTTTTGTTTGTTGTGAGAAAATTAAATTTTACGCTTGTCGTTTTTGATTAGTTTCTCCCAGTTTTTTTTATTTTTCTTTTTGATTAAAATTTTCTTTTAAAGTTTTTCTTACGCACAGTGTGTGGGCAAAAATATTTTATTATATTACAATGACGACGACGATGAGGTAGCGAGGCAAGGCGAGGCGAGACATAGGTAAAAACGCCACAGAGTTTGAGATTGAGTTTTGTGCAATAAGTTTCCATATGCCGCATAAAAATTCTAAAAGAAAAAACTTATAAAAATTACACAAAGGAGGTCATGAATACCAGTGTTTGTGTATGGATGTGCGTGTCTCTCTCCCTCTCTCTGTGTGTGTGTGTGTGTGAGTGTATGTGTGTTTAGCTATTACAAAATATTTAAGCACACGTTCTTCTACGTGTTTATCTCTTGGTTTGAAAGTAAAAAGCAAAAGATTGACGTTATATAAATTGAGGTGGATATTAAATGCCAACCAACCTGCATGGCACACATGCATACATTCAAACTTAGATATATATCTCGACATGCTATGACACACACACACACACACCTAAGAATCTTGTTTATATTTCAGTATAGTTGGAATATCAGGAAAATCATGTGTAAATAGTAAAAAATGCTGATATTTCAAGGATAATTAAATTTTGTATCATGTTCAGGCTTTCAAGTGAGAAAATTTTTGTAGCTTCTTTGTAGCAATTACCATAAAAATTGAACATCATTTTCATTCCCAAATTCGTAAATTTAAGAAATTTTCTCACCAGTTCTCATCCTTATTGTGTTTCTTCCCCTCTTTTCTTTATCTTTTTCGAGATCTAATTTTTATTGATTTTTTGATTTGATATTAATTTGTCAATTCGGGAGAGTGACAAAAAAATTCATATAAAAAACACGAGTTAGAAGTGCGTATGTAAAATCTCTTAAAATCACAGCAGATATAACTACTCTCCTACAACCAAAAACATGCCCTCTCTCACGTAGTAAATAAAAATGGGACTGAACCCCCATCCCTCTTACTTTTCTTTCTGCTTCAATATTTAAAATATGCTTAAGGAAGAGCAAAGAGAGAGAGAGAGAGAGAAAATGCTTTTAATCAAAATTTGTGTCAAGTGGTTTAATCTCTTTTGCCCCTCTTCCCCCTTTTCCTCCTCCTTCCACTTCGTAACTTTCATGCAAAGAGATAGCAAAAATAAAACTTGAGAGAAAATACATTAAAAACTTGTGCCCTCTCCGAAAGCTTAAAGCTTGACTGCATAAACTCGTGCTCTTCTCTTTCTTTTTTTTTTTGAGCTTCGTAAAATTATTGATATTGCTTGGTTTTCACTATGTCATCTTCCCACTCAAAGAGAGAGAAAAAAGAATTTCCTATATGAAATTGTCCAATTTGACATGGTCAGCTCTTATGCTTGATTTTCACTATTTCATATTTGCCGTCAAAGAGAGAAAAAGAGAGAATTTCACATGCTGGCAAATTTGATTGAATTTGACATAGTGAAAACCAGGCATTAGACGGTGAGATTAATCTCATGCGATTTTTTACATTCCCTTTTAAAGTTTCATGTAGCTCTTATACAGTGAGATCAGTTGCATGAAACTTTTGCGATTATACTTAATTCTCGTCGCAATGATAAAATATTGTATTACGAAAATCTAAAAAATTTCATCAAAATGCTGCCCGAGTGATTTTGTCTATCCCCTTGTCGTTTCTCCCTTCTTCCGCACATTTTTTCAAGTTGCATGAAACAAATCTGACTGTCTAAGAGCAGACATAGTGAAAACCAGGCATAATATTCAAAGAGATTGAGAGAGAAAATGTTTTAAAATATAATTTGTTCCCTGCTGTTGTTTTTACTAAAGAAAATTCTTTTAAAAAATTGCATTTGTTCCACTGAAAGTTATGAATTTAAGTTTTACTGTACCACAAACTAAAATATTGGAAAATTTAATAGAAAATTAAAAAAAATGGTAGCATTGCCAAAATTGTTTTTAGAAGTGCTAAAAATCCGACCGGGCTGAACTTCTTTTGATTTCTATGTCCAAAATAATTTTTTAATGCTCTAAATGTTTTTATTTATTTTTTATAGCAAAAATACTAATAAACCGCAATATAAATTTTAAATATTAACTACGTATTCAAAATTTATTTAGGTCATAAACTATTTATATAAACATTTCAAATGTAAATCTCTATTAACTATGCATATGAAATACATATAAAATATATCATAAATTCCGATCAGTGATTAATTGTTGAATGCATAATGAAAATTATTTCTTAATCATATATATTTCCAAATACATTATTTATTTAAAGCCTTTTAAACAATATAAAATAATTTACTCTTGATTGAACTTAAAATGCCGCCAGAGTCAATAATTAAATTAAAAATATAATGAGTTTCTACGTTTAAAACTAAAGTTGCGTGAAACTAATCAATAAAACACCATCAGCATAATACCAAGAAATAGACAAATAAACAAACAATTACCTGCAAACACACAAATATAAATTTTATAAAATGACGCATTTTGAAGATTGGATATTATTGATTTAGACTTGATATATATATACATTTGTATAAGTATGTATATTTTTCAATTGGAAAATGGTATTTTCATAGAAAAGCCAGCGTGAAATATACACACGCACACAGATCCGCCAAAGTTGAATAGAAATTCATTTAAAAAAACAAAAGAAATGAAAATGGAAAATGAAGCATAAAAATATCATAAAATTTCTAACTCCTCCAACAATACAGTAAATGTATATGTATGGATAACCTAAGCTTTGTATTTATTTATTATTTGTATATGTATGTGTGTATTTCTGTATTTGTATATGTGTATTAGCCTACATACATATGAAACCCCATTTGTTGTTTTCGCTTTTATTGTTTTGTTTTGTGTCATTTCCACTGTCACTTTCAGCGTTAGTGCCAGCATAATATGAGTAAATAATAAGGGAGTTCACGCTTTGGTTTGTTTTTAGTTGAAGTTTTACAAAAGCAGCAGTATTAAAACTTCTGGAAGTGTAAAGGAAAGGAGAAACTATTTTGGTTTTCTTCAAATTTGACTTTGAAACTTTTAATCGTTTAGCGCAACTGATGGTTTTTCAAAGATAAAATTCTAACAAAACTTAGAGAGTTTTCGATTATATACGCTAAAACAGTTTTGAGGTTATATTGTTGATGAAAATAGAGTAGAAGAACCTCAATTCAACTGCAACTAACAAAAGAAGACTAGCTTGTTTGCCACCTACAGTCCAGTAAGCGCAAAACATTAAATATATACATCTAAATTATATATTTTAAGCTAAGTTTTGGCAATGAGAGCATCATACTTACGAGCAATTTTTCATACTGTGAATACCCTTAAAAATACATAAAACATATTATATGTGCACAAACTATTGGTGTTTTTTTTTGTTTATTTATTTATTTTAGCTGAAAATAGAAAGTAAACCACTTGATTTATATCATTTCCTAGGTTATATATTTACATACATACATATGTACACAGGAGTATTGTCACCACAATAGAAGTATTTTTAATACGTTATTGCTTTAATATATATTATTTATTTAACTAATTGTTAGGGTAGCAGTAAAGTAGCCCATGGAATGTATGTACTGTAGTATGTATGGTATTTATTTATATACGCGGGCACTTGAATGGAGTATGAGTATTTTAATAATGCATTTAATTTATTTCGGATTGAATTTTGTAAGTCACACACACCAAATACCATCCGTTGTGCTTGTATTGTTGATGATGATGGCACAAATTTTTTAATGTAGGATGTTTATTGATTTGAAAGGTCGAAAAATATACTATTTTAAGCATAGTAAAAGAATATATATATATTGAATATAAAGCACTGCACGCAAGCAAAAAAGCATAAGGTCGACATTTTTTGTGGAGTCACATATGTTTTTTTTATTGTTAGTTATCTTCGATGTAGAAAAAATGTGTACAATATTTATATTACAAACTCGAAAACATGTTGTGGGTTAACGATTCAGAGAGGGGCGGAAGAGAATGCAATAAAGAAGTTAAGTAAAAAAATTAAAAAAATTTCCTAAAAAGTCTTCAAATCCAGAACTGCCCTTGGTCCTCTTCTCCCTTCTTTCCCCTCTCACTTTTAAATTAAAAAAGAAAAAAAAAATTACTCTAACGAATTATCAAATGTAAAAAGAGAACAAGTTTCGTTAACAAAACGAAAAACTCTCAACACGGCGATTTATTATCTTCGAGAGTAATTTACAGTTAATATTATTATTATATACGATTGTATAGTTGTTTGTGTTCTTACAATTTACACTTATAATTTTGTTGTTGTTGCTGCAAAACCTTTAGGCCCGCCAAATATTTCAGCGAATATATGGAAAGAGAGCCAACGAGTTTTTCAACTCGAGGTTGTAAACAACGTATTCATATGGAGGACTGCGTACTTCAGCGAGAAATGTATAAAGGAGTTTTTGTCGGAGAGAGCGTACTCGTTGACACATTACAAATCTCAACGAGTCCAACTACTCATACATGCTTAATTGCATATACATACAATGAAAAATCGCAATATGTGTGTGGGCTTTTTTTTTGGCAATTTGCAGAATCATAAGTGAAATAGCAATAAAACATCTCTGAAATTTTCGCTCAAATGTGCAGCTACGGCGAAATGATTCGTAACATTTTACAACAACAAAAAGTTATTCTCACACATCTTCGCTGAAATATATCGATCGTTGACCCCTCGTATGTAGTTTTTCACCACTTTTGGAAGAGACGGCAAAAAAACATAAAATGTACGTAAAGAATATGTAAAATAGGAAAAAAATTTAAATAGGAAAAAAATATTTTTGGAATTATTTTTTTTTTATTTTTATACTAGCTAGGCTTCGCTGTCCGGTCCTGGCAAAGTAGGTGTAATACGAAAATTACAGCCAATTTATCCAAATTAAAATATTTTATTTCGAATGTTGTTTGAAATTTTTTTGTGAAGTAAAAGTCTTAAAAAATCGAAATTTTTTTTTAAAAAGTGAAGTGTTTTTTGAATTTTTCTGGTTTTATGTGCCAAAAAGGCAATTATCATTGCAATTAAAAAAAAAAAGTATCCTATAGACGTCTTATGTACATCAGCTTTATAAGAAACAAAAAAAAATTAAATTTGGTCCAGTGGTTTTTGAGCCAAATCTGAACTTACAATTTTCATACAACTAATTTTATATATTAGTATAGATATTGTTCATAGAAATTTATTACGTTATTGTCTTGTCTTCCAAAAGTGGTGAAAAAGTACTTACGAGGAGTCACCGTATGACCATCGATATTACTGTTGTTGAATTTTCATATACGAAAAGAAAATTTATTAAAATATCGTTTATTGCTCCCCTGAGGAACATTACAAATGTTATTATTTCTTATAACTAAAGAGCTCATAAAATATGTGCAAGAGAAAGAGAGAGGATTTATAACAAAGAGGAAAATATGAGCACTAATATGATGAACTGCCGTCATAAGTTTCCCTTTGCAATGAGAATCTAGCCTCATACATTCCAATGTATTTGAGATATGCTTAACTTATATAGAAGAAAAACAACTTTTATTTCTTTCCTTTATTTCATTAAAATAACGAAAAAAAAATGTAGGATTTACATTTCCACACAATAAGAAAAATTAAATTCACATTTCTATGCACTCAAAATAAAAATTGCCAAAATTGCCGTTTACATAAACCATACATACATACATACATACATATGTATGCTATAAAAATTTGTTAAAGCCACCGATGAAAAAACATATTAAAAATAACAAATACACTTTAAGCCACACGCATAAAATTCAATACCCTAGCAGCACATTAAAAAAACATAAAATTTTTACAGAATCATTTATAATATTCGCCTTAGGATAACCTAATGTCACTTACAAGCTGAAATACATAACCACCACTCACACACGCGCCGCCATTTTAACTCGACGCTCCTCTACCCTGCCGCTTTCCTCTCTGGCACATGCACCACACGCATTTACTGTTTTTTTGTTGATATTGTTTTTATCTTAGCCTCGGTGTGTGCGGTATGCTCTAATTGGATTTGGGTTTTTTTCTTTTTCATGCTGGCTTTGCTGTTTTTTCTGTTTTGTTGCTTTTTTTTTTAATTTATATACAATTTAAACAAATAAGAGAATTACAAATTAAATTGTACTTTATGTGAATTTTACGCAATTATGTCTAAAAAGCGCATAAGTGTGTGTAATAACAACTAAGCTGCGAGCAAGTAGTAGCAAATGGAAACAGCAGCGCAGTTGAAAAAGAGAAATCAGGAAAAGAGTGGGTAGGGCTGTGCAACAACAGTAATAGCAACAACTGTGTAAGTTTTAAAGGTAAAATTGCCGCTCTCACTTTAAGGCACCATTTGCTAAAAAAAAAACAAGCATACAATATTGTAGTTGTTGCTTTTGCAATCAAATTTATACGCTTTAGTTGCTTCATGCTTACATAATTTAATTTAAGCTGGATGAGATGTATGGGGAGACAGGGAGTCGTTTTCAGTAGTGGCCGTTGGCGTTCTCTCTCTCTCTCTTCCTCTTGACAATTTCCTCATTTATGGACTTAAGCCTACATCTAAATATTTTAGCAATTTAGCACCTTTTTTCTTTCATTGTTTTGTAATTTTACTTTGTTAATATTTAATTGCTGAATTTAATTTGTTTGTGTTGTTCTGTTGTTTTTGGATACCACTACTCTTCCCTTTCTTTTTTATTTTTTTGTACATTTTTTTTAGCCATGTATTTTTTTTTTACTTTTAGTTTAAGCATATTTTATATGGAAATGTTTTTTAGTTGTCATTTTCCGCAAACAAAAAACTTAAAAACTATAACTCTTGCCGTACTTCCTGATAATTGCATTTTCTTTATTCAAGTGTTTTTGGAGCTTAAATACTTTTGTATTTTTTCATGAAATATGTAGATTTTTAAATACTTAAATACTTTTGTATTTTTTCATGAAATATGTAGATTTTTACTTGTATAAGAAGAGAAAACCTGGAAAACTTTGTGAATTTCAAATTAGAATATTTTGCTACACATTAAATAAGCATAAAAATAAAGAATAGTATTTTTTGTGGTAGATTTAGTTCAACTTAAGGTAGAGAGAGAGAACCATTTGATAAGAGAAAATTCTTATGTATAACGGCACTTGCAATAAAAGAGATAATCAAAGAGTAGTTTGTTTCAACGTAAACAAATCAAGAACATTTGTTTTGTTTTTCTGCTTTTGAGTCTAGCAGAAAGAGTAGACTCAGTTGGGCGCTCGCCTTAAAAATAAAGAGAGAATAAAATGGCGACCCTAATTACCTTTGTCTTTCTCTTTATATATATTTATGGTACGAAGAACAGACTCATTTGATCGGCAGCCATTTTCGAAAAAAGAGAAAATGAAATGCTCTCACTTTTGACACTCCATATGTATTTCTTACTTGAATTGTTGTTGTTGCAAAAAAAGTAATCATAATAAAACGTATGTATATTTATGTAAATGTACTCCATTGAAATGAACTGAACTGCCATATTTCTAACCTCTAACCGTTGCTCATTACGTAACATATTACTGGTCATTTTTAGCATGCGAGAACCATTTGATAAATGACACAATAATGAAAATATTTGGCAAACAAAAAGCACAGAAAGTGCAAAAGTAACTCATAACAAAAAGGAAACTTTGTATAATATTTCTGATTGAGTGAGTTTTTCATTTACAGATCTCTCCATATATAAAAACAACAACCAAAAAAAAAAAAGCGAAAAAACAAAAACATGTCAAATAATTACACAAACATGAAAGCAACCAACACAAACGCTCAATGTTTATTTTCGTTTCAAATTTCACATGTTTTTATGTGATGAGTAGTGATGCTTGAAAAATTTCCCGCATAACCTAATGTAAAAATAACAAAAACAAAAAAAAAATCTCCAGAGAAATAAGCAAAATTGAAGAAGAGAGGAAGGGGTAGAGAGAGAGAGCGTGCAGAAAACTAAAATGCCATGAATTTGTTTATTTTGCAAATATTTTCATATTTTTTATGTACCTACATTTTTCTCTTTTTTTTTTCGTTCCCTATAAATATCAAGTAACATTTTTTTTCCTTTTCCTCTTTTTTTGTTAGCTTGTAAAGAAAATAAACAAAATGTGACATTTTGACATGTGTCAAAATAATAGTTTGTAAAAGCTGCAAAAAAAAAAAAAACAAAATCGATGCAAACAGAAAATCAGTAAAATTTTTCTAAGTGAAGAAGTGTAAAAAGTTTATTAATGTACATAGTTGGTATTATTCGGGGTAGGATAAGAAATAAAATTTTTATTTAATAAATAATTTAATAAATTTTATATTTGCTTTTCATTTAAATATTCATGGGAATAAGGAATTCGTATAATTCTGAAAACAAATTCTGAAAAATGCAATGCTCAGTTAAATGGAAATGGTTAGTTGTAAATTTTCTCAAGTAGTTGGTAGAGATAGCTGTTAAAAATAGAAAAATATATGTCAATAATGAAACGTTTGAATCTGATAATTAATTATATAATAGCTCGGTTATTTTTTCAAATAAATATTTAGCATCGGATGGTATCAATATCAGAGAGAGAGAGTATGTTGAGAGCGCAAAAACTTCATATAAAAAAAAAAAACAAAATAGAGTGCTGCAATCAGGGATGCCAACTCATTTCTTCTGTCTCCCCAATAGCGCTCGAGAAATTCCCCGATTTTCGATCAAATTCCCCGCACTGGTATAATTTTATATTACAACAGCGCGATAGGCACTTTTCATATAAATATTTTATAAAAACGAAAAATACCTTTAGTTTGGCTTAAAATTGATCTTGGTGGCTGTTATTTTAAAGCGGCCCTGCACTATCTCGGTCCAAAACTTAAGTATTTTTTATAATACTGGTAGGTTAATAGAAATGTTCTTTCTGACTTCGGAATTCTTTTGACACATGAGTGATTTCATCTCAAGGGAACCCACTCTCAAAATCGATCGGGCTCATACTTGCACAAAGATTAGTCCCATTGGGTAATAGTTACCACATCAAATTTGAACGATATGGGGTGTTTCGAGTTACTAGACGTTGATTTTGATAGATAAACAAGCCTCAGCCCACTTTTGGACATCAAAATTCTCAAAAGAAGAGGCATGGACTTTCTTTTGGCTCAAATAAAAAATGTCAAAAACCTTGTTTTAAGGAAAAGTTTTGTCTATCGGTTTTTAACACTTAAAATATACTTCATCATCGTTATGATGGCTGACCGTAGTTTGTAAGTTTACGGATTAGTCATCAAGGATTAAGAGTTTTAATCAAGAGGTGCTGGACCACGGCATAGCTGACCCTTTCTGAACGGCGGAAAGGGAAGGCGACTTTTTTGCCTGACTAACACTCGGCGTTATAATCGTCTATATCTACGAAAGCACTCTGAGTTTCTCTCTGAAATTTTTACAAAACACTTTTGAAATGAAAGACTTTCTACATTTTTGTAAAAGTCGATTTCTTCAAAGCAAGGGCCCGCTTAAGAAAAGGTGAAGATATTAAGACCTAAAATATGAAATATTGCAAAAGCTAAACGATTTACATTATTTAAAATTTGACAAAAAATATTCTACTGACTTTAATAACTAAAAGCTGAACGGTTTCGAATTCCCCGCAAAAAACAGCTGATTCCCCGTACTATGTAAAATTACCAGCAAATCGGGGAATTCCCCGCAAGCTGGCATCGCTGGCTGCAATCTGTTGGTGAATCCTCTCTTCTCTCAATAATTTTTCCCAAATCGGTGTATTTGCTGTTTTGGTGTATTGTTGTTATTTTGTATTCTCTCCTTTTTTTCGCTTGTATAAACTTGTATGCAAAAACAATTTCTGAAATTGGCCGACGCTACAATATATTGTCTTCGAACTCTCTCAATTTCGGAATGCTTTCTCTCTTGTGAGAGGAGAAACATTGCTGTATTTTTCACACAAAAAAGTGCCAAGTTTTATTGTGAAAATATACGGTTTTTTTTTAGTTTTGCTTTGTTTCTTTATTCTTTTGATGATTTTGACGATTTTGCACAAATAAATGAAATAAATAATATTAATTTTTGCAACAATTCTTTAAAATTGCAGAATCTTGAATTTTTTTTTTTTTTTTTTTTTGACAATTGACAACATAAACAAAAGAAAATTAAATTGCAAAAACGAAAATCAAATCCAACTGCTTTCGTTTTAGTAAAAATTGAATTAAATTCAATTATTAGGCTTTAAATGAACAATGATGCCAGAAAAAAAGTTAATAGAACTAGCAGATCAGACGATCGTTTTGTTTTTCTTCTAAGTATTCCTGACGTTTATTAATCTTACAGTAAATTCTAAGACTAATATAAATATATATGAGCACTCGCTGCCAGGGCTATCAGCTCAACTACATATAACTATGTTTTGGCCTTGTATAATCTGCATTTGATATCTTTATCCACATTTTCATTGTTCGTGGTGAGAATCTTCAAATAAAAAGAGTGTACGCATTCTATGTTCTCGTTGCCTATGTTAATTTTCCCAAGTTTTTTAAAACCACACTTGATACTGATCCCTAGTCTAGCTGCCTTACGAACTTTCTAAATGTTCAACTTTACTTGTATGCCACTAAGTCGATGAGAGATGCGCCATATGTCTTAAGCATAACTCAGATCTTCAAGATGTTACTTCACCCACACTTACTTTTCTTCCACAACTATATATGTGTATTGAAAGACAAAGTGGAGAAAGAACACACATCCCTTTGCTTGTGGTGAAGGTTGAACTTATTTTCCTTCAATGTAATACAGAGAACTCAGCATCTTCATACAGTTTTACTATCCAAACCTTCCGGTCGTTAGAGCATGTCCTTAAAATATGTGTATGCATGTTTGGTCATCGTCATTGTATGCCATAATTTCCGGCTGAGTAAACGATATTGAAGCGGAATATTAAAAGAACCGCCATAAAACAATTTGTTGAACATTTCTTTTCTCCACATTCATGCTGCTTCACGGAAAAAAGAAAACAATTCTCCTCAACTACACACAATTGTGGAAAATATTTTCTATTTTCATTAGAATTAAAATCAACTGCTGCAACGACGATTTCCTGCTTAAGTGTAAGTAATAATAACAGCAACAACATAGAAACGTATACTACTATATATAAGTGCAAACATACACACTCACACTTATATATACTAGGTATATATATACATACATATGTATATATTGTATGTAGGTATATATTTCAACAGATTTCCGCCGCTCATTCACAATTTTTCTTTTTTTCTTGCACAAAAAGGAAATTGAAAATGAAGTCATTGTTGTCCTCCGGAAGTACAAAAAGTAGAAAAAAAAATAGCGGCAGCAACAGCAGAAATCAAAGTAAGCTATAACGCGGCAGCAGCAATAGCAACAACAACAACAACAATCAGCAGCATCAACATCACTAGAAAAACATTGCAGAAATTCCGCAGAAGTTTGCAATTTTCCTCTTCTCGCATCGCTTACGTTTTTTGTTTTTGCTTATGAAAGCATTTTTTCTCTTTCATGTTGTTCCTGCTGTTATTGCCTTTATTATTGTTACTGATATTGTTGTTTTTGTTGTTCTTAGTGTTGTTGCTTCTGTTATTGTTCAAATGGTATTAATAAGTTCATTTCATTATCATAGAATTTTATTGGTTATATTCCTAACGTCTTTTCATAGGTTATGAGAAGATATGAAAATGTCTCTCTCTCTCTCTCTCTCTCTCGCTTCATTGAGAATAATTCGACATGCACTCTGAGTTCCTTGAAATTGTTGTTGTTGTTTGTGATACAAATTGTATCGGATTTACAGCAATCTTTTTCAATTTCCGCAAAGCTCTTTGGGGAAAAGTGCAAATTGAAATCGTGTATTCAAATAAAAAGCTTTGATAACAAGTAAAAAGCTGCAGCTATGAAACGGAAGGAGCGTATTCATAACTTGAATTACCTGTGCGAAAAATCAATTTCCACTGTTTAAATAGTGAATTTATGTAAAATTTAAATTGCAGCATTTGCGAAATTTCCAATTATTTGATTTATATATAGAATTTATTATAACTAAATATATTGCTAGTTGGAGGTAACTTTATCGGCATTGTGCTATATAAAGGGGAAAAAGAGAAACCGGAAACCGATCGTAATAATGTAGGCTTTATTAATAGCATTGAGTGATACTTTTTTGTCGAGAATAAATGACAAATTAAGTTGAGTTTAACGATAATGTTGCCATCATTTCGGTATTGATTAGATTGATTGCCAAATTATTGTTTTTTTTCTAAATACTCGTTAGTTCCACAGGTCTATGAGATGATTGATATTTTGAATTTTTTGCACCGAATCCGAAGGTGCAGAAATGCAAGTTTTCGATAAACGATAGAAGAAGGGTGAAAACGGCATTTTTTTTTTTTTGGAACAGCAAAAAAAGTATTCTAGAATACAGCACTCAGACAAGTTTTACGTCCATTGTACCATATCCTATGTTCCTTTTTGCTATTCTTTAAATCTACCAGATTTATAAATAAATCTTAGCAGATCCTGCGGTGTTAGAGAGCTCAGGTGTTCGTCTCCCAATACTCCAGTGTCAAATATGCTTACTCTGATCTGGCAGAAAGCTGGGCAGACACTAAGAAATTGGTCCGCCGTCTCTTCACATTCTTCCTCCGAACCATAGGAAGCACAGAAGGCACTAGCTCCCAGGCCAATCATATGCAAATGTTTGGCCCAAGAGAAATGACCTGTATATAATCCCACCAGCTGCCTACAGCTCTTTCTGTTAAATGATAACAGAAAGTCTGTTAGACGCTTCGAGATAACAGGTAACATGCTCTCATTTACGATTGTGGGTCAAGTCGACCCACTCATTAATGTTGATCTTGATGGCTGTAGACGACAAAGAGAGTACAGGTTCCGCGCCCAGGAAATCAGTTTCCTAACCCTTTCTGGCCAGAAGGTCAGCAGATTCATTTCCTGAAATTCCTGAGTATCCAGGAACCCATATCAACAGCAGGCTCGGATTCTTCTTTCCACCCTTTCCTCTTCTTTGCTATCCTTTGTTTCTTCCACCTTTCTCCTTCTAACTCTTTGCCATTTCTTCTATTTTCCTCTTCTGCGTCTATTTTCTCTTTCTGTATTTTCTTTCTGTTCTGTATATCTACGCTCTTCCTTCTGTTTGTTTTCGTTTTCTACCTCTTTTGTATTTATTCTTTCTCCCTCTTCGGTGTGGATCCCTTTTTTCTGTTTCTTTTTCTTTACATTTTCTTCCCGCTATCTTTTGTTCGCTACTCTTTCCCTCCTTCCTTCTCTGGTTTCCTTTTCACCTATTTTTCGATGTTAACTCTCTTTCTTTTTGCTCCCTTTTCTCTTCTTTTTATCCGCTCCCTTTAAATTCTCTTTCCCGTCTTTTAACTTTTCCTCTGCTACTTTCTCTTCTGCTTATATCGCTCACCTCCTAATTTTCACTCTCTCTTTCTTCCAATCTATACCCCTTTCATTTCATCCTTCCCTTCGTCTTCTCCCCCTTCACCTCATTTTTCTCTACCCATCACTCTTCCAAGCTCTCTTTCTTCCATCAATTTCTCTTGCACCAAACTCCCTCCGCAACTCTTATCCTCTCCCTCTTTCCCTTCCGTCTTTCTTCCTATTCCCTATTCATTTCTTTTTTCCTCTCTCGTTCCCTCAACGCACTCCTCTCCTCTTGCCCTCCCCACCCCTTTCTCTCCCCTTTTTTCTCCCTTTTCATGCACCAGTTTCGCTCTCTCTTTCTCCTCCCTTTTTTCTCTCTCTTTCATTACTCTCTTTCATGAGTTGCAAAGTTGTAATTTTATAACTTTTCATTGAAAAACTTTTACATTTAAAATAAAATTTCAAAAACATTTATTTTCTTTAACCTTAACCCACTATATGCCATCAAAAAACAAAATAACTCAAACTAATTACGTAATCAAAGATAAACAAGATAAATAACGTCGCTTTGTGTGTAGTTATCTCTACTCTATTCTACGACATGCAACTAAATAAAAGGCAGAAACACAAATTGAGACATTTTTTGCAATTATTTGTGCACAAAGTTAAAATACTACCCGAGCTTTCTTTGCTTGTTTTTACTCCATATTTTTTTTCTGTACGACCCAAAGACAAATAAAAAATAACGAAGTGGAAACAAATAGAAAGCAACTAGCAATAGAAGTAACTAGCAAGCATTTTTAGTGGATAAATGTACATAAATATTTTTTTTTGTTTTTGGCTAACAAGATTGCAACAAAATAAACAAGCTTTATGGTATGGCATGACAGCATGGATGCAACTACAACGACAACAACAACAACAACAGCAACGAATATATGCAGCAATCCCACTACGGTAGTGTAAAGAGAGAGTCAAAGTAATATTAAATTATGATGTGAAACAAAACACCAAAAGACCAACAACAACAACATGCCAACACTAACAACACGTGTGTGTGTGTGTGTGTGTACAAAAGTGTCATTTACAAAGAACTACATGGAACACAATATGCAACAGTAGAACACAGAGAGAATGAACGGCAGAGAATGAGAACGACGAGCACCAAGAGCAATGAAGTTTAGTGTTGTTTGGTGAAACCTCATGATTTGCCTTGAGACCGAGACAGGCCAGTGTTTGTCAAGCGGTTTTCCGCTAAAGAAACTTTAGCATGCATACATACTTGTATAGGTTTATAGAAAAGGTGCATATACAAGTACTGATATGCATATGTATGTATATACCTACACTCAGGGAAATACTCAAAGCTTATGCAAAAAAAAAAAAAAAAAAAAAAAGGAAGCCAACTCTAGATGTCTTTGTCAGTTGTTTTTTTTTTCATACTTTCTGTTTTAAATTTTTATCTTTTGAACTCTCTTGTTGCTGATTTTGCTTGAGGAAACTATTTCGTGGTGGTGTGGGTGTTGTTTATGCTGCTCGTTGCCGTTGATGCTCTTGACCTACATGAAAGTAACTACAGTTTTTTGATTCTCTTCTTTTTTTTATTTTTTTTATTTTTGTTAAGATAAAAGTGTCGCAGAAAACAGCTATGCACAGATATATTCAAATGCTTGTAAAATGTAAGCTAAATAGTAACAATTGTGTGTACAAAAAAAATTATTTTGTGTATGAGCAAATTAAAAACTCGTTACCTAGTTGGAAATTATTCGCTCGATGATTTGTGATTTCTATTTTAAAGATTTGAATACATTTTTTGAATTTCTTCTATGCGAAATCATTTTAAATTTCACTGTCTCTTCAGGACTTTAGTAGTGAATTACTTTGGACTAGGCAGAAAGCCTAGTATTCGAAATTTGATCACACTCTGGTGTTCGATTGCCAACGATTCTGAACTGTTTGAATAATGTTAAAATGGAGAAAAATACTCTATTGTTAAACGTTTCTGTACTGTTAAATGTTTCTATAATATTAAACGAGTCTGTACTGTTAAATGATTTTGTACTGTTAAACGATTCTGGCCTGTTTGCATAATGTTAAAATGGAGAAAATTACTCTACTGTTAAATGATTTTGTACTATTAAACGATTTTGTACTGTTAAACATTTCTATACTGTTAAACGTTTCTGTAATATTAAACGATTCTGTACTGTTAAATGATTTTCTACTGTTAAATGATTCTGTACTATTTGCATAATGTTAAAATCGAAAAAATTACTCCACTGTTAAACGATTTTGTACTGTTAAATATTTATGTACTGTTAAACAATTTTATAATGTTAGACGATTCTGTACTATTTGAATAATGGTAAAATGGTAAAAATTGCTCTACTGTTAAACGTTTCTGTACTGTTAAACGATTCTGGATGTTAAATAAAAAAAAATACTTTACTGTTAAAGGATTCTGTACTATTAAACGATTCTGTACTGTTCGCATAATGCTAAAATGGAAAAAACTACTCAACTGTTATTGTTGATGTATTGTACACATTCTTACCTATTTTTTTTTTTAGGGAGTGTTTTTAATGTAGCGTTCTCACAGAATAATCTTTGGCATACTAACGGGTTCCCCGCGATAACCCTGTCCACCTCCATGAAATATCTCTGTCTTTTTAAAAAAAGAGAGACTTCATCTGATAAACTTTTATCAACACTAAAAAAAAGAACCTTGACTTTAGAGCATGCAAAAAAATCACAGTGATAATGCTATAAGTACTTAAGGACCCTTCGCCCACATCAGTGACTACTCGAAAACACTTTTTTACCTTCTTTGGAATTATTTTTGAAAACATACCATTGGTGTTAAGAAATTTACTACTAGTCATAAAGATTAAGTTTGTTTATACTAGAGAAAAGTACTCCACAGATGCTGGTACTGCTATTTATAGTCGCATAGAGTCCATTTTGATGCCCGTTAAGGTGTATATCAAGAGAAAGTGAGATTAATTAAAATATGTTTTATAACCTGAAAGGGGAAACAAACACTAACAAGATTTTGTATTGCGTTGATCGAGAATAGTAAAATTAAATTAAATTTGTGAAGGGAGTAGCGAAGAGGACAGAACTTGCCTATCTTAGCCTCAGGCTAGACATTATTTTTGTATGAGTTCCGTGCTATAAAAACATTCAAAACAATGAAGAAGTGAACATTTTTGCTTGTGTAATCAGTTCCAATTCTCCTTGGCAAGGTTAAGGCGGGTACATTACTTGGAATTTGCAAATAGAAAATGGTTCAGACGCTACCGCTTTGTCACAACAAGGAAAGTATTGAAGAAGATCATATAAAGATGCTCTCTCTCTCTCTCCTCTCTCTTTTCTCTCCCTTTCCTCTCTCTCCTCTGTTTCTCCTTTCTCGCTCTCCTATCTCTCTCCTCTCTCTTTTCTCTCCCTTTCCTCTATCTCCTCTGTTTCTCCTTTCTCGCTCTCCTATCTCTCTCCTCTCTCCTCTCTCTCTCCTCTCTCTCTCCTCTCTCTCTCCTCTCTCTCTATTTTAGCAGCAAGCAATTCACAATTTATAACAATTTTCTTGCTAGCAGACTTACCTTAATGACTCTATTTCCTACTGGGTGTGGGTGTATATGTAAATTCGCTTTAGTGTGTCATTAACATAACGGTAACGGTATAACACTATGTCACTATATAATGAGCGCGTTGCTTCTGCTACTGAGATAAGCGCAAAACTGACAACAGCAAACAGCAATGACAACAACAACAACATCCACAGCCATGACAGCCGGACGGAACTTGAACCCTTTACTTTACACAAAACAAAGGCGCAAATATAAACACATACATACATACATACAAACATACATACACCTATACAAATATAACTGCATATCTCTACGAGTATATTGCAATGACCGCTATTGTTACGAGTTGTTTTTGTTGTTGTTACAAATTATTGTTGCTTTTGCTTGCTTTTGTTATTGCGTTGCGCTGCTAATAAATTTTCTTGCTTGGTATTTGTATTAAATTTTCATTTAAGCTGCCAACTGTAAATGTTCACAAATAAATCAACCTTGTCACACATTAACAACAACAAAAACATATAAATATATTTTATATATGTATTGCACATACAGAGAGACAAATGGCAAAGTAGTTGAAAAACTATGCAGGAGAAGAAGAGATGAAATGGAAATCATTTGTGATTTCATTATGGCTCATTCGCTGCTAATAAAACCCCAGCAACATTAAGGCTCATAATGAGCGTTGATTTATAAAAATGGCAATTGGTTGTTGTTGTTGTTGGCTGTTCACTGACATTGCTGCGTTTTAAATGAATACCACATTTTCATTTTCCCCAGTGTATACGTAAGTGATTCACATGATTGCTCAAATAAAACCAACCAAATATTGTTGGTAATAATGAATTTTATTATTACAATTTGTGTGTGCAATTTACACACAAATATTATCGTTAAAAGTATCTCTCAAACACACATGCAAGTAGTTCAAAAATAATAAATACCGATTGTGTTGTGAAGCGCTCAAGCACATCTTACATACTTACAATGAAGTTAAAATTACATATGTTTGGTTTTTCCTTTTGGCACATTTAAATGCCTAAAGAAGGTATGTTGTTATATAAGAAATATATTTTTAGTTTCTGCTTCATTGCTGGCAAGTTATCTTTGTATGCATATGTACGGTAAAGTTAATATTATTGAATTTTTTTGTATTGTATATTTATACAGTAATCCCTCGCTAAATTCTTCTTTAGACTAATAGTGCAAACTGCAGCTTTCGTTTTGATGTGATAACATATTTAGTGGGGGGTACTTCACAAATTCTACAAGATCCATCGTCACGCTGTGTGACGTGAATTATCTTCCACAAAAACTCAAATAATTAAAATATATACCTAAGCCTAAAAATATGCTATGAGAAATAATTTTTCTTAGTATTGAAAAAGCTAAGCTTAAAACTATGCCACGAAAAATGACTTTTTGTAGTATTGAAAAATCTAAGCCTAGAAATATGCCACGAGAAATGATTTTTTTGTGGTATTGAAACAACTAAGCCTAAAAATATACCACAAAAATTGTTTTTTTTTTTGTAGTATTGAAAATCGTCTAAAATAAAAGTAAAGTACTTTTTGTCAGTACTTTGCACGAATAGTACAAAGTGTTAATTTTGCTTTCTTACTTTACTTAAGATTAATAAAAAATAATCATAAATTTGAATATTTATTGTATAAAATAACTAAATTTATGTCAATCGATATTTTTGTTTGTGAATTAATTTCATTTATTTAAGAAATATAAGAAGAAATAATAGTAAATGTCCATTTTGTAACCCAATGGTGGGCACATAATTGTCTCATCTTTGTGTCTATTTTGATTCAAAAAATATTTTAAAGGACTCCGAAACAAAAGTTGCATAAAACTTAAAATTCGGGGGGTACGTCAAAAAAAAAAAGATGTCAAATACCTTGTATATATTCCCTTTTCTCAAAAAAAGCTGTCAAGGAGAGGACGGGGAGGGGGAAGCAGGGTCGATAAAACATTTTTCCATCTTGTTCTGCTTTTGTCTAGCACTTTTTTATCTTGTTCCATAACTTTTATTTTGTTTTTTTTTTTGTTTATTTTGTTTTTTTTTTATTTTAAGTAGACTAGTTTAGTCTCAGAAAGTTCTTGGCCAGCTTATTTTATGTAAAAGTTCTAGTCAAAGGTGAGAGATTTGCATAGTATAGCCAATTCACTTTAATTTGTCCAGTTTAGTTCAGTTTTGACCTCAGCTGGAATTACATCTGCTACGAACATGCATATGTATATATATAAATCGTTGCTACTGCGGATGTTTGGGCCACCAGTTTTTGAGAATGCGATGAAAAATTTACAAATCTTTTTGGCTAACTGAGTTGTCAGCCAGGTTGTAGATCCATAAACTATCTAAACGTTTTCAAACTCTTTGGTGAATGACCGATAGCCGGACATAAAATCCTTTCTAGGACACTCTTTAATTTAACCTTACATGGTATGTGTAAACTCTTCATTCGTATTCTGATTTTTGCCTTGTGTTTTTACAGAGTTCCTAGGTATCAAAAAGTCTTACTCAATCCTCGGTATGCCTACATATCGAGTGATTACTGTACGTGAATTTTCATACACCGTATGTATTTGTTATGATTACCAAAGCAATATTCAAAGGTTGCTTGTTTGTTTGTTTTTGTTTGTTTTTTTATTTGTTGAGGTTATAATTTTAGCAGTTTAGCACCTTATGTACTCTGGGTATTGCATATTTTAACTACTTACTGTGTTCTTGTTATTGTTATTATTGTATAATGTTTTTAATATTTAATTGTGGTTTTAATTCAGGGTAAATTTTGCTCGTTTTTTTTGGAAGGAGGTTGCTCTCATTTTTTGAAGGTACCTTTCGGTGGTATCTTTATGGAAGTACAAAAATTTTTTTTAATATTTTGTTTTCTGGTTGTTGTTGTTTTGAGATTTGTGGTATGGTTTTTTGTTGTTGTAGTTGTGTTGTGGTTAATATTTTTCGTTACTTATTTTGTTTTGAACTTTAGAACTTACATAATTGTAAGTTATTTGATTTGTTATGTATGGTAGGTATGTGTGTTGGGTAAGAACCGAACATTTTTTTGCAAAGTTTTTGTAAAAACCAACAAAATTTCGTTCATTATTTAACGTGTTTATTTTGCGGTGATGGTGGTGACCTCAAAAGGATGTTTAAAATAATTGTGTTGATACGAGGATTGAGGCGAGGATTGTTTGATTTTTTAGGTGCAGTGTTTTATTTTTTAATTGGGAGATATATATACATTCTGTCAAATAAGTACCCGGAAATTCTCATTTTAAATTTTCCCTCTGAGAATATTTCAAAAAAATTTTTTTCCCAGGTTGGCACAACTGTCAACCACTATTCTGTGAATTTTTATTGCTATGTGTCATTTAGTTTGGTTACGGCATCATTAAGAACAAGTCAACCTTTTGTGTGCGTTTTTTGAAATATTCTCAGAGGGAAAATTTAAAATGATGGGTACTTATTTGACAGAATGTATATATATTTCTTCCTTTTCTTTTATTTTATTTATATAAAATTTTTATACATTTGATTCAGTATGATTAATTTTATATCACTAATGTTTTAAGTAAATACAAATTGCATATAATATTCTATTAAATTTACTGCACTCAAAAAAAAATTGCATGAAACCGCTGTAAAAATAATATTTACAACATTCGGCCAGCATTAAAAAAAATCAAAATTGACATTATAAAATTTAATTTTAACATTACTGAGTTCAACATGATACCTGTATTATTAATGTGATAATAATGTGATTTTAATATTGAAAATGTTAACGACTAACTTCACGTTAATGTAATTTTAATATTTAAAATGTAAAATTGATATGACACCAATGTAGAATTGACATTACTAGTTGTAAATTTGATATGACTTCAACCCTTTGTTTTGCACCACATGGATCCAGCCAGACTTTTTTCGATTTCTTTTGTAATTTTCATATATTTCTGATTGAGCTAGTGACTTCAAATTTTGTGACTTCATAAATATTCTTGAAAAAAAATTTAAGGATCTGAGTCATACAAGGATAATATACCTTTGAATATACTTCGGTTTGGCTACTGTTTGGACTATGTTTGCTTCAAATGCGTTTAATGAATCAATAAGACAAAGACTATTCGCATTTTATTACAACACTCCATTTATAAACATAAGATACCTCAAAATACAACGTAAAAATGAATAAGACAAAAAAATATTTATTTGTTTTTTACTTGATATTTTTTTTTCTTATTTTTACCTGAGTACGTAATTGAACACATGCGAAAAGCACTAGGGACAATGATAAACCCAAAAAAATCTAATTGTATATTATATAAATGCAATATTCTCTTACATTTGTATGAAAATACATAGGGGTCTGGCTAGACCACATGTGCCATATCAAAGGTTATCCAAACATGTGTCAAACGGAGGGTTAACATGAAAAATATCAATATGTCGTTTTTATCGTAACCAAAATTTTAGTTTTCTACATTGTAAATGATACAAAAGCTTTTGCTTCTTTTTTTTTTTTTTTTTGTTTGAGTGTACTTATTAGATACGAAGTAACTCCCTTCTGCTATATATAACAATTTCTTAAAAGTTTCATAATATATAAAGTTTGCATATAAATTTGATATTCTCATGGCAATTTACATATCTTCATATCGTATTTGTGCATTCATATGTTTTTTATTCACAAATTTTTACATATCCGAAATCAGAGAAACTTTGTAATTTAGTTTAACTACATAAAAGTAACAAAACAAACTTAATACACATTTTTTCGATTTTTTTATATGTAAGCTGCCAGAAAAGCTTCGTGCCCCTCTTTTACTGGAGTAATACATAATTTACAACAACAACAAACAAATTGAAAAATCTGTGAATGCAATTGAACAGAATCCATCATTCCACAATCACACGGGTTTTTGAGGTTATGGCTGAATCCTAATGTGATGGAGTTGAATAGATGTCGGATTCGGATTCAGCGACCCCAAAAATATCTAGTAAACATGGTCGGACCCCCAGATCAGAACAAACATTTTTTTTTTGTGTGGCTGTGTAACAGTAGCGAATTCATCTACATAAATTCATATGAATTTTCTTATCCTTAATTCTAATCGGCATCTAATTTATTTTTTTCAAATTGAAAATAAATGGTTTTTTTTTAAATATTTCTTAAGCGGTAACATATTCATTATGTCTGGTTTGTCAAATTCAATAAAATTTGGCAGCATGTTGGCAATTTCATATAGGAAATTTCTCTTTCTCTCTCTCTTTGACATGGAATATGACTTAGTGAAAACCAGACATTAGATGTTGAGCAACCACGCTGTCGTCTTCTATTCTTTGTCCAAAAACACAATCGGGAGAATAACATTGAATAAAACAAACTTACACTTTGACTTAAGGAACTAAGTCACGAGTTCTTGTCTCAAGTCTTTGGTCCCAGACCTAAACTCTTACGCGTAGGAACTCACTCTAATCAAAAGGAGCCAAAGAAAATGTTGAGAGCAGCAGGTCATACAAAAAATATCTCAGATCCCTTGGTTTAGGTAGTCAAAGCTATTAATTTAGGGCTTTAATTTATGGGAAAGTACTAAAAAATGCAACAGTGTGTATATTTTTTCAATACTACAAAAAAAAAAAATATTTTGCGTAGCATATTTTTAGGCTTAGTTTTTTTCAATACCACAAAAACAATAATTTTCGTGACATATTTTTAGGCTTTGGTATATATTTTAATTATTTGAGCTTTTGCGGAAGTTAATTCATATCACACAGCGTTACAGTGGATCTTGTGGAATTTGTGAAATACTATTTCCTACTAGATAGCGTGCTGCACAAGCGAATGGGTATAAATAAAGCGCATGAATATCGCACATGCACTTGAGTGTTAAATCCTTGTAATTGTTGCGGATATGACACATTTTCATAAGATGAAAAAATATGACTTTTTATACCATAAATAAGTGAGAAAATGTTTGTTTAGTGGGAGGGGGGGGGGGGGGGGGGAGGTGTTTGGGAACAAAAAACAGATGACGTATATTTCGTATTGTACTTTGGCGTTTATATATCAATGTGTAATATAGTAAAATAAAAAAATACTACTACTTGATTAATGTTTAATTAATAAAAATTTATATCTGATTACAAAATATGGCTGACGATCGTGCAACGAGTAACAAATCTACGAATTCAAAATTAAGTAATATTATTTTAATAATGCTTTAAAACTTAACACTGCTTATGAATGAATTTTGTGTTTATTAGAATATAATTAAATGAAGAAAACTAAAACATGAAACGGCTACACACTAAGGAAGTGTAATGCCACTCACAACGCTATATTTTTCCGCAACTTTGGATTCAGTCTCTGATTTATTTTCGAATTTGTGAATGTAGCTCTGAATTTCCCCTACTATATTACGATATTACGATTCTGTATGAAATTACAGTACTACGAAGTTCTCATTTTCTTCCAGCATACATGAAATTATAGACACAATATTTCTTATCTAAATTGTTTTTGATTTATCATCACATTCAGACCTCAGTTTATCGTAAATTTCTCCATTTTTTCTTGGCTATTCAATTCAGAAAATTCACATGGCAAAAAAAAAAAAAATGCTCCAGCCTCCTTCAATTGACTGTCAAATGTTTTCGACATATGTATAAAATTAACTTGCATTCATTTGTATTTATAACATGCTGTGCACTAAATTCAATCAAAGCTTCAATTTCTATTTATTAGCACCATGAATAAATATGTTCAACAATAGCGTTTTTGTTTCTTTTTTTTTCAAGTAAATACCAAGAAAAAAAAGAAGCAATTGTTACACTACTACAGTACAAAAGATTTGTGTTTTTTTGTTATAATATTGTATGGCAGTATGATCTTTGGCACATAATATATATATTGACATCAATATAAATGATTGCAATCTATGTATCAATGAATGACTTGAAATAAACAATCTTTTTCAGACTTATTTATTATAACAATACATACACAAAAGTAAAGCGTAAAGCTACAGATTAATAATCATTATTAATATACATATATACTTAATACTTGTCCCATTTATATTTCTTTATTGTATTCTTTACTTAATATCTATGTATATATGTATGCATTACTTACTGCTTTCTTGCTATATGTGCATGTAATGAATATTATCTATCTTAAACAATTCCAAAATGTGGTTATTTGTCACTATATACAACAGCACAATCTCAAATTACGCCGTGCCGTTTTATTTCCTATACACAGACATACACAAAAACACTGTAATAATTGTATGTGTGAGTGTGTGTATATGTGTGCTTAAGAAATATAACAAACAATTTAGAATATATTACTATTTTTGCTGTAAGATTTCACACAAATAATTGCTCGTTCTAGTATGAGGGTGTTGTGGAAATAGAAATATTTGCCCTGCAGGAAATTTTTTTGAGATTAGAGTTACTTCGAAAATTCAGCTAAAAATTGTGAAAAACTTTAAGAAGAGAAACCTAAATGCGGTCACTTTCAAATTTATAAGTAATAATTAAGAATTTGATTTACACTTTTCCTGATTAACTCTTATAGAAGGAAGTGGGTCTGGTCAGACTATAGTACTAAATAGGTAACTTAATGTCAGGGACTTTATCTCAGTGATTATGATCTGTTCTCAAATAGCAGATGTAAGCCTAAAAGGCAATGCTGTATGTTTCAAATTGTAAACGAATATCCTAATAAGAATAATAATAAGTAAATAAATAAAAATAAACAAAATTTTTAAGTAACAAAAAATTTGGTCTCACATATCCCCCGGAAATATCGGAGATTTTAACGTAATGCGTATAAAAATTATAGCTCTGACATGCCGAAAGCTTTTTTCAGTTTTTTACCCCAAACTTGAACTATTTTTACACATATTCAAGAAGAACAAAAAAGAGGCAAAAGGCAGCAGGTCATACGAAATATCTCAGATTCCTCGGTTTAGGTAGTCATAGTTATTGATTTAGGACTTCAATTCTGAACGAGGAGCGTAATGTTTGAACCTCTGTATTGGCATAAAATTAAAATGAGTCCCTTCTGCACTCGTCACATGATGAGATAATAAACTTTACGTATTGTGTTTTACTTCATTAAAAAAGTTTTCGTTTTTATGCTCCAAAAAGTGCAGACAAGTGTTTTCTTTTAACTTTTTGCACGTCTAAATCGCTTAATGCTGATATTATTTTACAATTACAAAAAGTATACTATAAACTAAAATAAACTATACAATTAATACAATTAAAAAATACAATAACTAAAAACAATTTTTGATATATTCCACTACTCCATAAGTATATTCCGCAACCATTTTTGATATACAAATTATGTGTGGCATACTTTTAAGCCTAAAATCAAATATGTAATATTATTACATATGTAAGGGTTGGAAAATAAAATTGTTTGCAAAAAGGAAAATGAAAAGTGTGACATAGAAAGTGTTACATTGAAAGTTTGACTTGGTAAATATGTTATTACATCAAAATTTATTTCATATAGCTCAAATCAAATGGACACGTAGTTATGTAACGAAGCGGATATACAATATTATCATGAATACTTTATAGAGGTGCTCATGATATGTGCCAGCTAAAAGTTTGTAAATAAGGAAACAGTCAATTTATTTAATATAGCCCAAGCCGAAATAGACACAAAGTAATGTAACACGATGAGACGATTACCCACCTACAATTGGGTTGCAGTATTATTGCACAAAATGAACACTTACTATTAATTGTTCGTATATTTTTACGCCTCTATGCTATAAAGAAATTATTTCTCGTAGTATATTTCTAGGCTTAGTTTTTTCAATACTATGAAAGAGTTATTTTTTGTGGCATATTTTTAGGCTTAGTTTTTTCAATACCACAAAAAATAATTTTTTCTGGCATATTTTTAGGCTTAGTTGTTTTAATACTACAAAAAAATAATTTCATATTGTAGGCATATTTGCAGGCTTATTTTTTTTTCAATACTACAAAAAATAATTTCTCGTGACATATTTTTGGGCTTGGTTTTTCTAATACTACAAAAAAATTGTGGCATATTTTTAGGCATAGATTTTTTAATACTACAAACAAATTATTTTTCGTGGCGTATTTTAAGACTTAGGCATATACTATTTTAATTATTTTAATTATCAGATTCATGACCAGCAAAATGCTTGTTTCAGAAAATCGACCTATTCCTCAGGCAGCATTTCTCGCATTATTTATTAAATGAAGGGACTTAAAAAAACACTTAAAATCTGCCTCGGAGCGCGATCTGACAAACCGCCAGGGTATCACTAGTTGAAATTTCTACTCGATATATATAAAAAGTTTAAATTGGAATTTAAGAAAACGAGCTTATAATAGTTTTCTATGACACCACCTTGAAAATTTCCTACTAGATAGCATGCTGCACAAGCGAATGGGTATAAATAAAGCGCATGAATATCGCACATGCACTTGAGTGTTAAATCCTTGTAATTGTTGATGATATGACACATTTTCATAAGATGAAAAAATATGACTTTTTATACTATAATCAAGTGAGAAAATATGTGTTTGTATGAAGATAATATATTATTATTACTATATTTTGTACCATTTTTAGATTTTCATGCTGCTTAAACTTTTCCTCACTTATGACAATTTCTTAAGGAAAAGATACAAAAAAAAAAGCAACAACAACAACAACTTGTTGTACTCCTTACATACCTACATTGTAAAACGTAACAAATATTAACATTTTACTTTAAAAAAAATACTCACAATAATATATGATGACGGCATTGTGCGATGACAGTGAGTCTGAAAAGAATTGTATGGATATGTACTTGGAAAGGGGAGAAAAAGTAGAAAGAAAAACATTTTAAATTAAAAAATTGAAGTATGCCCATAATTTTTCTTTTCCCCTTTTTCCTTTTTTTGTGCTGACATATTCAACTAATATTTTTTTTATTTTTTTATTTCTTTGCTTTCAACTTTCACTTTCTTTTGTATGAAGAAATGAAGAAAAATGTAAAAATGAAAAAAAAAAAAAAAACATTTGTACCAGAAAAACAAGAAAGGAGAAGAATATGCAAACCTAAACAATTGAGAATTGTATAAAATGCAAAAAGAAAGCTAACAAATTTATATATATATAAAAAAATAAAGGCATTATTCAAGTAGGTATTTTAATTCAAGTATAACTATAATTTTCCCAAGAAAATGAAAAGAAATATTTCTTGCACTTTGGAAATTCGTTATTCAGCGAAATATATATCTTCAATCAAATTTGCATTCCCTGAGAAATTTTTAATTGAATAATGAGAATTACTAAGAAACTTTCAAATTTCTCAAAGACACACAATTTTTTTGTTTTTGGAAAATAAGAAATAATTGCATTGACATTCTACAATTTTCAATTTGTATGAAGACATTCATTAATAATTTATAAATTAAGGTATCTATAGAATAGAAAAAAAGTATGCAATCTTCTTCAATTTGCAATAAATCAACGAAAAAGTTAAGTTGATTTAAGTACATTGTAGCTCAATTCATCTAAATTTATATTTCAAGCATTTTTTAGTGAATGGAAACCAATGAAAACCAACGACTAGGATTGGTTAATGGAAAGTTTGTCATATTGAGAGAATTTTATTCTCACTCAATAGAAGCAAGCGGCTATGATTGGTCAATTAAATGCATAGCATATTGAGAACATTTTGCACTCACTTAATGATTTTTTCTCTCTTTAATATTTTTCTCTCTTTAATATTTTTCTTTTTCTTAAGCATATCGAGACCTTCCTAACAAGCTAGCAAACTTTTCTCTTTGTATATATTACCCTAGAAATAGAAATACTATAAAAAAAATTCCACTTCATGAGACACTTGATTTAGTATATGAATAAATCTTTTCCACTACTTATGTACATATTTATATTAATTTAGTCAGACATTACTCCACAATTCATCACCCTTTTAACTCATTAAAAAAAAAAAAAACAAATAAAATAAATTATTATGCATTTTATCATTTTAAACTTTCAATTAAAATGCTTAACTTTTGCCAACATTTAAAAATAAAAATCTAATTAAAATTTTTCTGAACAGGTAGAATATTTTTTTTTGTATAAAACTTAAAACTAAAAACGCTAAAAAAAAGAAGACAAACTAATGAGCTCATGTATATCAATGTGAAAAAGTTTACCTTTTTTTGCACAGATTTTTTAATTAGCAATTAAAGTGCAAGTGAGAAAAAAAATTAAATTAAAACAAAAACTTTTAAAAACCAGAGTGAAAAAATATTGTACAGTTGACAAGTAAAGATTGAGTTGGATTAGTTAGTTGCATATGTGTGTGTGTGTGTGAGTGTGTGTCTGTGCCACATATGGCTATGCCACAAAAACAAGGATTATTTTTATTATATACATAAATATTTATACATCAATGTAAGTGTGTATTTAGGTATTTACACTGGCGGTCACAAAAACCGCACCACCCACGTATTTATAGGAGTATTAAGTGAATAAATAATAAAAAGTCACATATGCAGACATTTTTAAATGGCAACAGTAGATTTTTAGTGATTATAAATGTAGTATTTGGTTATGAAAAAATGAGAAGAAAATAAAATAACAAGAAGAGAGAAGTGCTTTTCAGATATAATGGCCACCCAAAATTTGCTCTGAGTATATGGCAACTCACAAATGTTTTTAACACTCTCTCTCTCTACGTATTCGTTGACATTTTTCATGTTTAGAGCATGGTAAAATAAACAAGCAGGCTAAATAGGTAGAGTAGTATTAAAGTACTCCGAATTATCAAAAAATATATAAAAAAAAAGTCATCGACAAAGTTGGAGAAAAATGTATTCCATATCCAGAGTGCTATAAATTTTCTGACAATCATTTTTTTGAGAACCATTTGATATTAAAATCAAGTGAATCTCAAAAATTTCATTCATTTAAAGAGGGGAGAATGCTGCTTGGCATACTTCTTTATTTTACTATGGTTTAGAGCTGATAATGGAGAGTGAATTTTTTCAGTCGTTTGAGTGGTTTGAGCGAAGAGAGCATGAAGCAAAGGCAATTTGACATAAACTTAGCAATTGTTACCAAAAATTTGCTATTCTTCACTGTTCTCTTCTTCTCTCTTTCTCTCTTAACAAACCGAAATCAGACCAAAATTTTAACCACAACACTGAGAAACACTGACCAAAATCACACCAAAAATCAGATTAAAAAAGGTAAAATTTAGTCCATTCAGACCAAAATTCAAATCAAACTCAGACCAAAAGTTAAACTAAAAATCAGATCAAAATTCAAAGAAAAGATAAGACCGAAACTCAATACATATTCGGATCAATACTCAGAACAAAAAACGAATCGAAATTCAAAAAAAGTTCATACCAAAATTCATACCTGAATTCAGATAAAAAATCACACTAAAATTCAAGCCAAAACTCAGATCAATAGTAGACCGAATTCCGGGTAAAATCAGATCAAAACTCAACCAAAACTCAAGCTCAGATCAGAAACGAGTCCAAAAATATGTTCAAAATTTACACCAAAGTTCAGAACAAATCAAATCGAAATCTGATCAAAAATGAGAACAAAAATTAAACCAAAACTAAGACCAAATTAAAATTCAAACCAAAACTCAGAATAAAAAACGGATCGAAATTCAAAAAAAGTTCAAACTAAAATTCAAACCTGAATTCAAACCACAAATCACACCAAGATTCTGGACAAAACTCAGATCAATAGGAGACGAAATTCCGGCTAAAATCAGATTAAAAATGAATCCCACATATAAAACTGATCCGTAAATCTGTACGAAATTTACATCAAATCTTAGAACAAATCAAATCGTAATCAGATCAAAAGCGAAACCAAAAAATTAAGTCAAAAGTAAATCTCCGACTTAGAGCAACAATCAAACTAAAAATCAAATCAAAACTCAAACCAAAACTCAGAACAAAAATCAGATTGAAATTAAAAAAAAATCCAAACTAAACTCAAACCAAAACTCAGAACAAAAATCAGATCGAAATTAAAAAAAAATCCAAACTAAACTCAAACCAAAACTCAGAACAAAAATCAGATCGAAATTAAAAAAAAAATTCAAACTAAAATTCTGGCCCAAATTGAAACCTAAACTCAGTCCAATATTTAAGACAAAACTTAGACCAATTCCTGCTGAAATTAAATCAACATTTAAATCAAAACTGAATCCCAGACCAAAATTTTTATTTATTTATTTAACTAAAAATCTATTCAAAATTTACACTAACGTTCAAACCAAAGCAAAATCAGAACAAAAGTGAAATTCAGGTCAAAAATCAAACTTAAGATCAGATTAAATTCAAATCAAAATCATTTCGAAATTCCGACCAAAGTCCAGACCTAAAAGCCTTTATCAAGCTCTCCAAAAGTAGATCATCTATAAACAGATTCATAAATTTCAGTATATCATAAATAGTTTGCGGTATGGAAAGAATTTTAAAGATTATAAGCGGAGAGCGGAAAAAAGGCAAAATAAATTTTTTAATTTAAATCTTTTAATTTATTCAACAATTTTTCAAATATTTTTTTATTTCTATCTGTTTCTTTTTCATAAACGACATACTTAGTCAGAAATACGAAAATCTGACATTGCAAATTCTAAAATCAATGCTGTCTATGGATTTGTATATGATGCCTAAAATTATGCATTGAAATTTTATTTTGCTTGGTCTATCAATTTAAAGTGCAATTTGAATAAATATAATTTTTAATTAATTTAAAATGCCAAAAATTGCTGTAAAAAAAAAAAATAAATAAATTACAATTTTATATTTAAAATTACGTATATTTGAAAAATAAAAACTAATTTCAACGACAAGCAACGGATTCAGCCAGTTCACAGTGATTTGATCCCATACAACGGCGGTACAAAATTACAAAGTGTACTGTGATTTCAATGGAATTTCTTATGCTATTAAATTTTAAATCGCTAAACTCAAATCTGAAGTCAATTTCAATTAATCTGTTTTGGTTTCGCCACGAACTAAGCTTAAAGTTAAAGTTTTTGTTATATTCGGTAAGCTATAATGAGAGAAAATGGGCGTTTGATCTTCAAGAAATTTATTCATATTGATATAACAGTTTTTATTTAAATCCTCTAATATTGGAATTAAAATTTGGGAGTGGCTTCAACCCCCACTGGATTCGGATTTTTAAATTCTAATATTTTACCACAAATTCTTTTTATTTTTCAATTGCTCTTGCCAACTTCAAGTATTTCCAAACAATAAAAATCATTTCTATCGTCATAACAAGAAAGTTTAAGTGCAGTCTATAAAATTTTCTAGTAGTTTTTAAGAAAAACTGGTGGAAAACCCAATCCTTTTATTTACTATCTTGAAATTTCTCCTTCATAGTGGTTTCTAGTACTTATATTATTTCCTTTAGATTTTAACTTCAAATACAGTATAAATTTCAACAAAAATTTATTGATATTTAGTAGAGATAGAGAAATGAAAAAAATAGTATGTTATAAATTTTTAACTGAAAGCAAAGTTTATTTTTTCTTAATCAAACTTTAAGTACATTTTTTTTTTTTTGTTAGGTGTGTGAGTTCTATCAATTCAATTTAAAAGTTATTGGTGAAAAGGCAAAAATCCACACATTCGAGTACTTGCATCACATGGCAAGTAGTGAAATAATATTGAAACCTTACCAAAAAAAAAATACTACAAACTTTTTGCTTGTGAAATTGAGAAAAACTTATTTGAACTTTAAAATAAAAAAGAGCAAAAATGAACGAAAACTTAAAAGAGAAAATATGAGTTTCTTTTTATTTCATTTTTATTTTTTGTTTGTTTTTTGTTTGAAAATAAATTGCATTTAAATTGCATTAAACATATGTAAAATTACATTTAAATGCTTTTAAATAAACGTTTTAAAAACTGTTTGTTAACGTTTAAGTTTTTAAGTTGCTATTGCAGTCACATATAATTGGCAAAACTGCAGGCAACATTAACATTAACATTTTTCATAAGCTTTTTGGGTTTTTTATTTGTATTTTATTTTGTACTTCTTCTTCTTCGTCTTCTACCAACAAAAAACTTAGAATAACAACTTTAATTACAGGAAGTTACTTGAGGCCACTTTGGGAAAATGTAAAAGTTTCTATATAGTTTGACATATTTTTTGAAATACTTTTTTTTCAAACCAAAAAGAAAAAATTACTAAAATGTAACGAATGAAAGCTGAAAGGAAAAAATGTCAGCAAATTGGTCAGAGATTGTTTTTTTTTTTTTTTACACATACTCGAATGTATATCCTTTATGTAGAGCAGGCAGGCCAGTAGTAGCAACAAACAGCAATAACAAAAAACTTTAAAGAATTTATTACTCAATAGTTAGAATGACGTAAATATATGTGGCCAAAAACTTTTTAATATTTTTTTTTTTTTTTTTTTTTTTTGATTTTTTGTTTAGAGATTTTTTTGTTAAGGCCAAAATGCCACAAATTCCGATCAAAAGTTGTAAACTTTTTTTCAACACAAACTTCTAAGTGAAGTTTTAGAAAAAATTTTATGAAATATGTTCATGTGTTGTTGAACTAAATTATTATTTAATATTTTGTGCTGATTTTACATATTTTTTCATTTTCGCTTTCCGGCAAAGTGTGTCTATGGAAGTATAAGTGTAGGTGTGTGTGTGTGTCAGAGAAGTTTTTAAAAAGAAAAAAATCGTCAACTTTGCTTTAGGAGAAAGTTCAACTAACTAATAATAAAATTAACCTTTTCAAACTTAAATGCCAAATTTAAATCTAAAACTATAAACTCTTAAGAAAGTTTGAATGATATCAAAAATTATTTAACTACTTAGTAAAACATTTGTGAACACATTAAAAGTATCTTTAATCATTTACTTATGCATAACTTAAAATATTACTTCTATAGTAGGTAGTTTTACCTACTATTTATAACAATTAATTATATTAATTGATTAAACCTAGATTACTTATTAGGAAAGATTTTAAAGTGGTTAGAGTAACTTGTTTCAATTATACTTTGGAAAGACATAATTATCTCTTAGGAGCCGTAGTTAAGGTTGTTTTATATACCTCTCATGAGGTTTAGATATTAGAGAAGCCTCTCTAAATCAGTTTCATCGGAGTCATTCAGAAATGACTCAGCGCTGGACTGGAAATTTTTGGCATATGTCACAATTTTCAGAGTTTTTATTAGCATGCAAGTTATATGCACAAAGGCTGCAAACACCCCCCTTCAAGGAAGTGGGAGATGATGATGGGTGCGATGTTTTCATCGTCACTGTTGTGGAGCCAGGGTTCAATATGAGCTGTTTTACAATTTCAGTTGTATTTGCTCCATAAAGGAAATATTTATTTTGGCTGTTAGCTCACCAATGAGCTAGAAACTAGTGATGACTACCCTCAGTCTTAAGATGTCGTTCTGGGCCAGCTTGTTTGCCTTTTCATTATCCTCTATTACCCGGTATCCCAGGAACCATATCAAGGTAATATTATGCAAGTTCATAAGACTTTCTTTACACAGCTTTACTAGATTACATGTTGTAACTGCCGAATCAAGAACTTTGATTGCGGCCAGGCTATCCGAAAGAATAGCGATGTGTGCCTTAAAGGTGTGGTCTATCTTTAGCATCATGCCTGCCACCCTTATTGCTAGCAGATCAGCCTGAAATACACTGGCTTAGTTAGAGAGATCGATTAAAGCCTAGTTTCCCCGAGAAAATTCCTGTTCCTACGCCGTAGTACATCTTGGATCTGTTCGTGAATACTGTTACTCTTCGGGATGGACTCAGTACCTTGAAGTTTCTGGAGAACGTCATGGTCGGGATGATCTAATCTATTTTGTTTAGATTTTGTCGTCCTTGTGACAAAAGCAAACTTCCATGACCGTAAGTTCTTTCTGTCCAGCGGTCCGCTTCCCTTAACCTTATAAAGAGATCTATCGGTATCAGATGCGTAAGATTATTTAGGGCAGCAGTGGAGCATGACCCTATTGCTCCTGTAACTCCTAAGCATGCTGATCGTTGTATACGTTCTAATTTTGTTACGTTGTATTTCTTGTTGATGACTTTCCCCCACAACAACGCTTTCCATCGTCTTGAATTGCCTTAAACACTTCCCCAATTCCTATACTTTTAATTCCATTGAACCTCTCTAAATCTCTTTTTTTAGGGGTGTTCTCATTTTTTGCTTATTTACGAGTTTCACTCCAATGCTTGGCGACAAATTTCGATATGAAGCTTATGCAAGGATGGCCGATACATTTTCACATGCAGCAGATCAGCGTTCGAGATGGTTTCTGGTCATAAAATTTTCTTTAAAACACGCTAAAGCAGACCATCTGGCGTGATTACAGAAGATGCCAAATTCACAAATACTTGCAAACAGTGTAGATAAGTATTAATGGCCAGCCAGTTGTATATAGCAATATTGATTTTACGTTACGGCACAGGGCCCGATTCACAGCACAAAATTAAACACAATCTCAATTAAGTGGAAAAATAGATTTAAAAAAAAAACACTTTTATTAACTTCTTTTCTTTGTCTCCTTTATCCAACGACTACAATAATGATAACAATTCCTTTCAAAAATGACAACGAAACTCCCGAGCCGGGATCATCTTTTCGCCTTTCATATTCAACAAGTCAGCGCAGAGTCGCATTTATGCTCAATAATGGTATTGCGCTTACAATGCGATACAGTGTCAAAATTTTATGTTGCTGAGCAAAGGCAGCAGTTGTCTTGTTGACCCTAGTTTAACTATACTTCTGGTAAATGTCATCGGGTAAGATTTCGATGTCCAATGATCATTTACTCTCTGACCACTTACAATGAGAATTTTATATTTTGAGACCTCAAATTTGATTAAAATCAAAGGAGTGAATGTTTCATAGACTACCTCATGCAACATCTCTATTAAAGCTTGTGAAACTTTTTTTATCGCTGATTGATTGAAAAAGTTCCAATCTCTTCCTATCTTATATTGTAAGTAAAATATATATGATTGAAGGTGTTCAATCAATCAAACACTATGTGTATTGCCTCATTCATTATTTCGTTAATAAATAATATTTACTAATGGGTGCAGTGCAATCAAAAGTAAATTGCTCATCATAAAACTAACTATTGAACAAAAATGACATTGACATAAGATTAATTAAAACCGAATATTTTAAAACTAAAATATTTTATATGTTTTTCGATATTTTGTGGGTAAATTTGAGCATTTTACTCAATCAATTTATTTCATAGCCTAATTAGATATTTGATTTTTTTGAACTTTTTAATAGATTTTTAGTATTACACTTGTTGGCAATTAGAAAATTCTGGCATGATTTTCAATTATAAATTTCACCATATTTTATGAATTTGTTCATAAATAAATAAATCATTATTGCAATTAAAATTATGTTTAGAAAACTATGTACAGTACATAATAGCCACAATTTATTTACTTTTTATTTATAAAATTACAAACC
>OY829328.1:82040875-82267477 GCA_963691655.1 Toxonevra muliebris | reverse complement strand
TTGTTGTGGAATGCAGTTTTTGTAGTTACATGCTCCCCTTGAGCCATTAAGTAAAATTGACCTATTTTATGGTGAAGCAATGAAGCAAGCAGCCTAGCATGTTGTTGTTGTTATTGGAGTAGCACTATGAATACTAGTTTTTCTTTTTCTTTTTTTTTTTTTAAGTCAATTTTATATACATATTATATGAAGACATACATATATACATACTTACATATATGTGTACTTATATAAACAAACTACAAAAACAAAAAATGGACAAACAATTTCGAGGAAAATATCGATTTCACTTCAAAAATGCAATAGAGGCACAACTACACACACACACAAACACCGGTTACACACATACATACACAAAGGGACTCTAAGGACATACAAGTTTTTATATGTAAAGCCAAGAGTTGTGTTGCAGATTGAGGTTGAACGCGTTATGTGACAAAAATTGATTGCACTCAAACCTGCTCGATAATGAGTTCAGTCCAAAAAACTGTCATAAAAGATGGAAAAGCATAGCCAGTCTACTTTTGAAATATATGAGAAAATTGAGCTGTTACTATTGCTATACTGTGCTCTATGCAACCAGACCCTAATTTTAATTTATTTAGTAACGTTATCATGTCAAAGTTCAAACTATTTTCATGTACTTTTTGCCTGAAACTATAATATGTATTACTATGTTCGTGTGTATGTAGTAAGTTCGTTTATTGCATATTAAATAGGCATGTATGTGAGTTTATGGCTATAGACTGTGTAGAGTTTGCTAAGAGCGAGCTCTTTTCAATATACATATGTACGGATATGTAGTTAGCTTAATTTAAACTAAAAAGTGTATACGATTTTAATTACTTGCAAGTACAAGCTTGATGAATTTCAATTTGAGGGTTTAGAAAAGTCTTTTAGTTTACTTTAAATTAATCCAAAACAATTTTAATTTAGTTTCTATAGCACTAGAATGCTTTGTATACTTACCTATTTCAAACAGATTTTTATAAGAAATATTATTCTGAAAGACAAATGTTTTATTTATGTGAATCCCCCTAAAATACAAGGTATTTCGGAGCAAAAACATGCTGACAAATTTTGTTTTTTATATTGGGAGTATGAATGTATGTATAAACTCGTATTTGAGAGTGACTCGACAAAATGTTGAGTGAAGATCGGCAGTCGAGAACAAGCTTTGATGTTGTGAAAACACCGGCAAGGGACTTGATTGCTGCTTGGCTGTCCGTGTAGATGCGGATATTCGTATCGAATGAATCGTTGCGAATAAGCCACTTGGACGCTTGATAGATAGCCATTACTTCCGCCTGAAAGACGCTGCAATGGTCAGGAAGTCGGAAAGAGAGTCTGAGATCTAACTTACTAGAGAAGATGCCACAGCCGACTCTTTCCTCCGATTTGGATCCATCTGTATAGATGTAAATTAAATTGTCAGTGACCACCTCGTCATTAACCCATTCCTCTCTACTGGGGATATGGGTGAAGAACGTGCGGTTTAAATTAGGGGTAGAGCAAATGTAGTCTACGTTAGTTGGTACGGACGTATCGTGGATTAAAATCTTGGCATGGCCCAGGTTTGACCGGGTCCAGCGATTTAGGGCACTGAGTCTGACAGCAGAGCACTTAGCTTGTTGCTTGACCAGAAGTGAGGTTGGCAACCAATGAAGGATTGCGAAGAGAGCTTTCGTGGAGGTAGTAATCAATATGGCTGCCGTTCTTCTAACCTTATCCAGTGGTTTAAGGTTGACCGCCTTTGAAGTAGCTGGCCACCAGAAGACGGATCCATAAAGAAGATTAGGCTCGACCACTGCTGAATAGAGCCAGGAAGTGACTCGAGGTTGAAGACCCCATCTTGTTCCTAATGCCCTCTTACAGCAGTAGAGAACGAACTCTCTCTGCTATGTTAGCTTTCCATTGAAGTTTAGAATCAAGAACAAGTCCTAAATATTTGACGCGCTTACTAAGACAAAGCGAGATACCATTAATTTTGGGTAGGGCAAAAGTTGGTATTTTATACTTTCTAGTGAAAAGCATAACCTCTGTTTTGGCAGGATTAACATTAAGACCGAATTCACGGCACCAGTGAGACAGAATGCTAAGTGAGTGATTTAGCCGTTCTGAAAGAGTAGCAACGTATTTGCCGGATACTGCAATAGCAATGTCATCTGCATAAGCTATTATTTTGCAGCCGGTTTGATCTAATGTGTTCACCGCCAGTGTGTTCCTTAATGGGAAAATAAATTGAGAAATCAAATCAAAATTGCTTTCGTTGCATTTGATTGGAACCCTAATTCTTTTTCTATGGTATCCGCTTCAATATTTATGGTAAATTTTTCTTTCAGTGTACCCATGAATATTAAGAATATGGTATTGTAAATAGTTTTCAGTGAACGCATTGAGAATTTCATGATTTCTGCAATGAAATGAAATAATAGTGGCATGCTATATGAAATTTTTGCTTTTTCATTTCCTATTTAGTTTTTTCTTTTCCATTTTTACCTTTTACAATACGAAAATTGTTGTTTTCTTTTCTGTTTTGTGATTTTTCTTGCCGTTGCTGCTATGCACTGACGACAAGAATATAAATTCCCAAGATATAGGGAAGAAGAAATGTTTTCATTTAAAATTACTTCTACTGCATGCACATAAATAAATACAAATATAAATAGCAAAAAAGAAGAAAAATCTATAAAAAAATTTTAAAAGAAAAATTGTAAATATGAGAAATGCAAAGGAGATAAGAAAAAATAATATCATTTTTCTTTCGTTTTATTATTCTGGAGCAAAGAATAAAAAAAATTGATTTTATCTGCCCAAAAAGATTTAAGCGTTCCGCATTTTATATATATAAAAAAAAAAAAATACAAGCGCATAAAATTCGAATGCGCTTGAGCGCGTTTACTTTGTGTTTTTTGTTTTTGTTGTAACGCATCTGGCATACATACTTGCACAATTTAAACGCCATATTTTGTTTGGCACACACACACACAAAACACTCACTCGCTTGCATGCAAATACATAAACAAACAAAGTTAAATGCATCAAACTGTAGTTCCGGTTTCCTGTGTGTGTGTGTGAATGTGTATGTGCGTGTTTGTGTTAATGTCAAGTATCTAGTGATTGTAACACCGTTGAACATAAACATTTTGAAATGTTATTTTTTACGCACACATGGAAGAGCACACATACATATGCATACGTTTGTACATATATTGACATACAAATAAAAACAAATGAAATATTTCTATGCTACGCAATAGAGAATGAAACAATGTAATAATCATTTCAGTAGGAAACGTTCTCCACCAGCAACTCATAAAATTGCCACTTGCGATTTGAATGGTGTTATTGCCATTCCCTGGTTATTGTTGTTGTTGTCGTACCCACCAGCATCAACGAACCAACCAACTCGCTTCGTTTTACTTACTAGCAACAACGGTCGCTCCATTCAGCATAGTTGATGCTGATGAAATGGAAATATGACAATACTTTATGTTAAATTGTCACATGACTTGCTCTGCCAAGCAATAACAACAACACTTACATACATTCCATGCTTTTGCGTTATGCAGCTGCAAAAACAACAAAATATTGCAATAGCGCATTCATTTAAATATTGCCATTTTCCATAGCACATAATCGCATTTTACGTTTCCGACTTTCAACACACACACTTACGCACCGCACCATACCGCAACAACTTTTGTTGTTGTGGCAATTTTGCATGTGGTGCTTTTTAATGAATTGTATTCATGATGTTGATGATAATGACAATGAGCGTGAGCGTAAGCAATGAGAAGAAGCATGAGAATGATGTTGATTATTATTATGCATTATTATTTGTTGCGGATACGGATGTAGTGTGTGTGTGTGTGTGTGTGTCACAGTTGGGATGATGATGAAAACGGATATTGTATTAATTTTATGTGAAAATATTTGGACATATTATTATTGATGGATAGATAAATGGTTGGATGGATGATGGAATTGTTTACCCGTTTTTTTTATGTATAGTACATCTCCATACTCGTTCATTGTATATGTTACTCATACGCCATGTATGACACTGTAAATATTTTAATAAGCCTTAAGTGATAAACATTTATTTGGAAAATCATATTAATTGATTTTTATTATTACTCATTATTTACTATATTGCTTACATACATTATTGCTTCGACTGACTGATGTTATTAGTTTTTCATATTTTTAGTTGTTTATTTCTTCTATAAAATTATATGTTACTCATACGCTCTGTATACCGAACAAAAATCTTGGAATTAATAGGTTTTTCATATCAATCCAAACTTAATAGAAACATTATTAACCCACGGTGACTCACATGAATCTGGCTAGAGCTTTTTTCGATTTTAATTGCAATATGAACACATTTCTAATTGAGCTAGAAACCTGAAACCTTAGGTTTTCGTTCAAATCATGAGTTGTCAGAGTGTTTTATTTTTTGAAATTTTTATAAAACGTAAGACATAAAAACTATTTTTGTTACAAGTATAAAAGACTTCAAGCTGTTATTTATATTTAAGTATTATTTAAATTTACCACAACCATTTTTTTTTTTTTTCGTAATATGAAACAATTTTTATCTTTCTTGCACTGTAACCCACTGCTAAATAAGAAATTAAGCAATTTACATCTGCAACGTATACAAATGTGTTCGAATACGTGCCCAAAATCGCAATATTTCCATACAAATACACTGAAATGTATGTGGGTCTGGCCAGACTCATGTGTGACGAATGTTACAATCGAAACATGAATGTCCTAGAGAGTTCAATTCAATATAAAACGATTGAAGTAATAAAAATTTTTCCATAGCACATAATCGCATAATCTGTAATCGTACTATTGGCAAATTTATAAGAAATTTTACTCTAACAGTGTTCATAGTAATAGTCCTAGTGGATCTAACACTCTTAGTAGATCAGTAGTGGTAGAGGAGGACTTTAGACTTTTCATTCCTTCAAGAATCTATTAATTTAGAAGCAGCCCCATAGACAAAATTCAAAAAAATCGTAGTGTGAAAACCAAACAAATTCGGTTTTATGTTAAAGGTAATACTTCAACCCCAAAACCCCAAAAAATGTTGGCGAAAAATAATTATTAGTTAGCAGCTGGAAGTCGACAAATTTTTCATAAAAATGTAGAATCTTTCGATTTAAGTTTTTAAGTCCGTTGAGTAAAAACTATTTGAAAAATAAGTTATCAATGATATCCTGCCGTAAGTTCCAGTTTGGCATTTGCAATTTATCAATGAAATTTTTGGTGTTTTTTTTTAGTCAAAATTTGAAAAGCTCAAAATTCTGTATGGTTTCTAAAGTTAAGTATTTTTGAAAATAGGAAAACTAAAAATTCACGAATTTTAGAAGAGAAAATCTAGAAAATATGTAAAAATATGTTGCAGGATTTCTTCTCAATTTTTGTATATTTTTTTTTTATTTTTTGTATATTTTTTTTTAATTTTCAATTTTAAGCGCTAGTTAGCCAATAATCATGATTAAGTGTAATGTAGATATTTGACCATGGACAAATAATAATTTTAGAAGGCAGCTTTCTTTATCGAAATATGCAAAAACTTGCTCTGCTATCTTTCGCTCTCAGTAAATAATTCAATTTGAAAATATGTAGACCTGAAGGTTTTTTTCGACAAAAATTGAAATTAAATTAATTTTTGGTTAACCCTAAAAGTATGCAATCATGCTGAAAACTGAATAAAAATAAAATTCCAGTACTAAATGGAATCCAACAAAAATAGTTAAACTTTTTGCAAAGTTCAATAATCCACATAACTAAATAAAATAAAGTTCTTGAAGATTAAACCACACATTCTTCCACCCTAGTTTGCTAAATGTGCCTCACTCTCGTTTCCTTTTTTTTATTTGAAGTTTTTACATCTCAATTTAAGAGAGCGAAAAACTTCACTAAAGAAAACGAAAGAGAGTGCGGCACTCCGGTTTAAGAAAGCCAACGAGCACTTTAGTTTCCTTTTCTGTTGTTCTCATAAATATCGTCGCCTGAGAATTGATTTGGCGTATAGGCATAGGAATACTTATACACATACGCCAAATCAATTCTCTGGCGACGATATGTTTTTACACGAAGAGAGAGAGCGACGTGATTTAACATTAAAACAATAGTTCAAAAAATTGTATCATTAGAATCACCAAAAAAAAAAAGAAGAAAACTAATTTATTTGTTCGTGTTCCCTTTCTTTGCAGAATTATGTGATGCAGCATTAAAAATTCAAGCTGCCTTCCGTGGCCATTTGACACGTAAAGTTGTGAAGGATGATGACGAAATACCCGAAGATGTTGATATACAAGAGATAACTAAAAAAGTAGCAGAAGAACTGGATATTGATCTAACCGATCCAGAATTGAATAAAGCGGCTACTAAAATTCAAGCCTCATTCCGGGGACACAAAACTCGCAGGGAAAATCCAAATGCGGCTGAATAAAGTATTATATTGTGTAGTATGCTCCTTTTTCGCCACCACATTAAATATTGAAGCAAAAACAAAAAAAAGCTAAAAACAAAAGTTTTAAATGAATTTGGAGAACAACAAACAAATGATCACAAATCAATGATCATGTTTAGCATTAGTCAAAACAAAACAATATATAAAATAAATTAAAAATAAATGATGTTAAATTATGAACTAAAAAACTCAAATGATGATGATAACTAGAAATGTTAAACACAAAAAAAAAAACAAAAAAAGAAACACAAGAAAGAAAAGTAAATGAATTAAAAAAGTAAATTAAACAAAAACAAAAAAAAAAAAAAAAAATTGGGAAACAATAAAAGTCCATGAAATTTAATTAACATAATTTCTTTCTTAATTTTAATACTAATAATAATAATTATAAATGAAAAACAAAAAGCATATAAAAACATAAAAAAAAAACATTTTATTAAATAATAATTTATTTTTTTTTTTTTTTGGCTTAATATTTTTAAACAAATTTAAAAATATTACTAAAAACATACAAAACATTTTTTTATTTCATATTTTTGCCTATTTATATTTTTATTCTTTACCAAAAAAAAAAAAAAAACATAATAATATTTAAATAAATAAATAAAACATACATAAACTTGTTATACCTAGAGCTTAAAAATAAAAAAGGAAAAAGTGGAAAAATATATGAATTAAAAATTATGCTATAAAATTAATAATGCAAAATTATATAATTTTAATTGGTTTTACTTTAAAAATATATTTTTGTTTTAAAAATATGCCAAATTTAGTAACGCAAAAGCATGAAGTAAATTGAAGCAATTTTAACTTAAACAAACAAAATTTATATAAGAAGCTTATGTCAGTGTATTTTAATTATTATGCGAATTTGTTAAATGAATGAAAGCAGAAAATTTATAATTATTTTAGAAAATTTTAAATTATAAGTTATGTTTAACTTTCTTCTTAATTATATACAAAAGCAATTGATTTGAGTCTCATTGGGTGAAAATGTATAGTTGGTTTCAAGAGAGTTGATATTTATAAGTATAAACAAAGAGAAATTTCCTCCCAATGAAAAAGCAATCGAAATTTCAATTGAAATATACTGCACTTTTTTCTTAAAATATTATTTAAGTATGTATTTTTATGAGAGCTCAACAGACAGAGAGAGAGAGAGAGTTAATAAATGAAGATTTGCAATTTGTTCTCAATTGTTATGATTATTCATATAGTTTTGGTCTCAATAACAGCTAATTCCTCTCGAAATACGAGTTGAAATGAACTATACCTATAAACTCTGGCGCAGCTAGCTTAAAATGGAATGTAGTGTATCTGATTCTATTTAAAATTTTTAAACAAGATTATCTTTTAACACGAGATATTTCGATTTTTGAAAATCTGTTGTCATCTTTTGAACCGTATGCGCTAATTTTTCTCATTTAGGAGTAGGTTTGGTATGGCGTGAGATCGAAATTGTATTTTGTTATTTTGAGCATAATCAGGCGTTTGACATCGGTCTCCTCGACCTCCTTGTATAAGTCACTATCCGTTTCTGTTTGTCAAAGTTATATAAAAGCGATCTGTTTTTTCTCTCTCTTTGCGCTCGCCTTAAGCAAAATAGTACGTGGAATCAAGCAAGTTTGCGATAATCTAACCATAATTAATCGGTTTCATTTGAATCTAACTTATGACAGTGTCTGGATCTCATTCCAGCTTAGATATAAATAAATGATTTTAGCCATTCTCAAAGCAACACGAATGGCTAATTCCATACAAGAACTAATCAGTAATCATTTGTTAAGGGCTCGCGGTCTGATACTGAAAATTTTAACCGAAATTTAAATCGGAATGCAATTAAAATATATGAATTCGATTTAAATTTCTATAGAAAGTAATAATTCAGCATAAAGCCTTTGGCAACATGCGTTAATTTTAGTGTGAAATTTGACATTTAAAAATCAAATGTTACAAGGTAAAGTTGCTTAAAAACTCTTTGAAGTATGCAAAAATTAATATAGAACATAAGTTTTCTGTCACTTTTCGCAACAATTTAAATGGCACGTACACATACAAAATGTTGCGGACTTCTCTTCAGACACATGTTGAGAGTATTTCATGAGAGAGAACAGAGGTCTACTTTGGTTAATATATCACGAAATATTTCACACTCACTTCACTAGATATTTTTGAGAGAGTGAGAGAGAGAGAGAGAGAGAGCTGTGAGAGCGATAACTAAAACCTCAATAAAATGAATTCAATTGAAAACATAGTAGAAATATCAACTCAATTGAACCGAACTCTGAATATAAGTATTTCTTAAAACTCTCAAAAAACTAAATTAAAGCTATTAGTTTTTTAATCGTTTTAAAATTTGCAATTTTAATGCTGTGAAGCTTAAATCTTACTTTAAAAATAACAAGTATAAAAAATAATAAATAAAATTAAATTGGAAAACATTATTTGAATATACTACAAACAATTTTGCATAATTATATTAAACAAACCAAATAAACCAAAAACTTTAATAAGAAATTAATTAAAAATAAAATTGAGTAATTTACCAAAGAGAGCGAAACAAAAAATAAAATAAAAAATAATAAGTAAAATATGAAATTTTACTACAAAAATATGAAAACTAAACTACAAAAATAAAATTACACACATACAAGGGCAAATGGAGCCTTCTAATTAAATGTAAACTCACACCAGAAAAACAAAAACAAAATTATATAAAAACAACTGCAAAAAAATATATAAATACAGAAAAAAAAAAACATTATATAAATTAAATTTAATTATTATGTTACACAATTGAAAACAAAGCAAAACAAATTTTAATAAAAACCAAACAAATACAAATAAAATTCAAATATGTTTTAATTAACATTTTACATAAATACAATTACTTATAAAAAATCAAACAAGCAAAACAAAAACCTAACAAACTAACAGCAACAAACAAAAAAATTACAAATCTGCAAAATATGTTAAAACAGCACATCATTCTACTACAAAAAAAAAAATAATTTGTTGAACAAAAAAAAAAAAAAAATAAAGTTGCATTTTTATAAAAAAAAAAATCCTACTATAAAAACATAAACTAATACATACATACATATATAGGTTCAAACTTGTGCATATATATGTGTGTGTATATATAGCACCAACATACTTACAAACAAATGATAATATTAAATATATATTTTTCTCTTAAACTTTTATTTAGTTCATTAATTATATGTATTTTTGTTTTTCAAACACAAATTTAAATTACACTACAAACACACACACACTCACATACACGTTGATGAAATTTTATAAACAAATCTCTACAAAAAAAATCTTTAATTAATAATATAAAACAAAGATAAATATAATACAACAACAAATACAAATTGAAACAAAAAAATTGTGCAACCAAAACAAAAAAGAAAAACAAAAATTGGAGTAACTTTAAATAAGTAAATAAACCAAAAAATTTATAAACCTAACAAAAAAAAATTTGAAATAAATAAATCTTTAAATATGCTGAAATTTCACATATAAATTTTATTTTCTGATTTGCAAAGTAATTAATTATGAACAACCCAAAAAAAAAAAAGAAAACCAATTTCAAAATAAACTATTATTATTCGAAAATCAACTAAATACAACTTAAAATAAAAAAAAAAAAAAAGAAAATGTCATGCAGTAAATTTAAATGAAATAATAAAATTAAATCCAAACAACTTTTAGTGAGATGAGCATAACAAAACAAAAATAAAGATACAAAAAAAAAAAAAAACAAAACCACAGATTTTTTAAATGTGTTTAATTTTTTAATTTTTTTGTATTTGTTGCAGATCTATAGAATGTTTGTGAATTGATGATAAGCGAATTCACTTAAATCGAATTTTGAATTGACTATTCGGTCGGACTGAAATCGGTCTCATTTTTATATACATGAACGGCATTTGGTTGTGTTAGTGTATTTTGCTATGTGATTTTTGAAGTGAAACTTCTTTAGCGGCGCTGTGAATTGAAAATTTTGTAACGGAAATCAGGTCTTCGTTTCACTCATACGAAACTAATAAGAAACGAAATTATGTAGGTAGTTGTTAGTGTTAAGCGAACGAAAACATATGGGGATCGGCTGCAAACAATTTAGCAGAGAGTCGACTTCTCGCACTTTTATCTCATGTACTTTGGCGAGAGAGCCGACATAGATGTCTCTGCTTGATTACATATATAGCTGAACTTTCTATGTAATCGTGTCAGTCCACTGTTGAATCGCGTTTCAGTCCGACCAAGCAGTTTGGTGTGTGGAGGCTCAAGGAAATTTTCTTTTCTTTTTCATCTCATAGTGCACGAGTTGTTGCTGTTTCAACATAAAATGAAAAATTGAGAGCGAGAACGAAAGAGTTAAATTTGGGCAGTTTCGAAAACAAATCACGAGATCAAAACATACGTTACGTTGTGAAATTATTCGCAACAGGAAAAATAGTAAACTTTTGGTGAAAAGCTCAAAGAATTGGAATTGCTTGAGTTTTGTCTTGCTTTTAATAGGATTAAATAGAAAAATAAAGGACTGAACTAAAGATATAATTAAAAAAGTACAGAAAAGGTACTAAAAATGTGTAAAAATCGTACTAGTGATGATGGATCAAACGACTGTCTGCTGTGATCTGATAGTTGAAAAAAAAAAAAAAAAAAATAGAGGACGTAAAAAGTGACACGACCCAGGATAATTTGACCGTCTGCAAAACAATGCCGTTAGACTGCACCTTCCATTCTGAGTGCCTTAAAGTGGAGTGGCTGAACGAGCACTTTACTCTTATCTAGTTGTGTAGAAATCTATCTCTAGTGAAACTACCTGGAATCTTGATACCCATGACAGAGCGCTCGATTGTTATCCCTCTCTTGAGTAGATATGGATAGTGTAATTCCAACTAAAATCCTAACTTGAAACTCTCACTTTTTGAACATAATTTTTTAATATCAATAAGTCTTTATAAAAGCATCTCTTAGTCTCCGAGTGCCTCATTTGCTGCTGTTCTATTCAATTTCTGCCAGAAAGGTTGCTGAAATATTTGATCATATTGTTCCGCTAACGCTTTTACCGTTTTGTGCTTTTATACGTTACATTTCCGCAAAATATAGTGTGCAACAGCTGGATAATTGTACTGATTGAGCCTGGTAAGTGAAAAATTGCATTCATAATGAAATCAATATATTATAAATATAATGAAGCATTTTCAAATTTAACAAAAACTCTAAAAAAGGAACATTTTTTATTAATTAAAAATTACAACTAATTAGAGCATCAACTTGTATTAAAATTAAAGCTTAAATTTAAATCATTCATAAAACTCCAGGCAACACCCCAACGTGTTGTATTGCCTTGACAAAATTCAGTAGTACAATAGTTAGAAATTTTGTGATCTCCAAGAAATTCAATAATTTTACTTAAACTACTTTTATGGCCGAGCATAGAAGTGAAAATCCTGCAGAGAAAATTAAAATAGAAATATAAAATTAAAAAAAAACACACATTAGATGCAAATTATAAACAAACCGTATACGCTGTGGGAACATCAAGCTTTCAGCTATAATGCGTTCAACAAATTGTACTTCACCGCCAACGCACGCCAATTCTTCGGCGTGTCCGGTGTGGCAATTATGCGGCGGTGCGCGTTTTTTAGCATTACGTGTATTTCCATGAAAAGGATTAGGTAACGAGGAATCATAGAATGGAGGATTGCATAAGCAGAAATGGAATGTACTAGTAGAGTCGACGCAGTCAAGTGTTTCAAAGAAATCTTTAAAAACTACATTGCCACTTGTTTGTGTAAATATTTTAATTAAATTTACAAGATTATTTTTTTCTACATTTTCTTGCGCATATGTTAGATTTATAGCATTCGATTCCAGTGCAGACATATGCCAAGAATTTTTCTTGGCAGCCAGTAGAGAATAAATGCAAGAAGAACCGCATCCTGCGTACAAAAAATTTTATTTTATTTTTTCTCTGGTGGAAACAAAATTGTATAGCTGTGCCTTACCTATATCAATACCATGTACCCGCTTCTGTTTTTCGTCTAATTGTAGCTTTCCTAGCATATCTTCTATCCACAGTATATAATTTAAGCGTAATGGCAGAGTAGGCACTAGACTGCCCGGTGCTTCTATCCACAGTATATAATTTAAGCGTAATGGCAGAGTAGGCACTAGACTGCCCGGTGCAAAATTCACTTCCAGGTTAAAGTATTCCTGCAACAGCACACGTGTCAGTGCTCGCAAAACACTTTCATTTTTGTAATCAATATACACTTTACCAGTGAGTTCCTAATGTAGTATATGAATTTTATTTTATTAAGTATTTTTATGTTATATTTTAAACTTGAGCTGAACTTACCAGTTTACAAACTTGTCGAAATTCTTTGTATTTTATAGCCAATGCAGTGTAGTCAGGTGGAGTGCGAAAGATATTGCGTTCATGCATTTGTCTTTTATTGGAGTTAGACATTTTTATGAATGTAATTCAATTTATTTTATTAATTTTATTAATTTTTGTAAAAACAAGTGAAACGTTTAAAATAAAATGCAGCTCCAAGCAAATGTAAGAAAATTATTATTCGTACTGTACTTGTAACCAGTCTTTGTTTTTATTTTCCTTTTCGTACATATGTTAATCTTAAAAGGAGGAAATAACTACAGAGCTGCACAAAGATGTACTCTTATGGTGTTATGAAGTTTGTAGTGTATTGACTTCAAAAACCTGTAACTTGCATACCAAACACATACATACATACAAATTAATTAGGTATATTATTTGTTTTTATATATGTTATCTGTAAAACTCCACAAAACTTTAAATAATTTGCCACTTCTTCTCATTTAAAGTACTACATTCCCATCTCAAAAGTGCCTTTCTTTTCTTCGCACAAGCAACTCTGCTCAGGTCTACTAATTTTCTTGGCGCCAAATTGTGGTTTCTTGTTTAGTGTTGTGAAATTTGTCTTACTTTAAAAATCAAAAATCTACCTAAAAATATAAATAAAATGAAATTCAAACGCAGCTCTTTACGTTATGCTCACACCACAGGCTACACCAATCTCGTATACACAAAAGATGGTGAATCCATCATCACCTGTGGCTCCGATGGTGACATACGCAGATGGACAGGCATAGATGATGATGATCCCAGCTCAAATTGTCTTGGAGAGTTCGTTGTATGCATAGCACAAACAGCCGATAATCGACTACTAGCCTCCACCGATCGTAATACTCTGCAAGCATATACATTTCCTGCAATGGACAATGATGGCACACTAATGCGCTTCACAGCTCCCGTGACTGCGCTAAGTGTGCAGGAAAAGTTTATTGCTGCAGGTTCCGATGATACCAACATAAAAGTAATGAAAAACGGTGATACAAAAACGGAGATACACTTGGAAGGACATAAAGGACCAGTGTTGTCTTTGGATATATGCGCTAAAGGTGAATTGTTGGCATCGGTGGCTGGAGATGGGTGTTTGAAAATCTGGAAATTAGAAGATGGCACTGAAATAAAAAGTATTGATAGTTTAACAAAGACAAATAGTTTTGAGAGCGCTGTCTGTTTTGGCAGTGCTGTGTTTGAGCCACGACATAGCAACTCTTTGGCATATGTTAAGAGTAAAGAAATTTATGTACTGAATACCAACACTTGGGAAGTGCAGTTTATCCTGTCCGATGAGCAAGTAAACGGTGAGTACACTTGCTGTCAATTCTCGAATGATGGCGAATATTTGGCAGCGGGCAGCACTACCGGGCAGATAAGCGTTTTTAATTTTAGAAAAAAGATTGCTCTTAAATGTGAGTCACCGTCGAGTGATTGCCAGTCCATAACTTGCCTGGCATGGCATCCCCACAAAAATGAATTGGCATACTGTGATGCTACCGGACAATTGGGTACACTATTCTGGTGGTATAGTGGAAGTGACGAGGGTAATGGCATTGCTAATGATATTGGCAGTGGCAATAATATCGGAGAAAATGGCGATTTAGATGATATGGACTTTGTAGATAATAACGAGATGGATGCACGAGATGGTGCTGAAAATGGCTTTGATGAAGATGAAGTTTCAATTGATGGATGTGTCTCCATTGAGAAGCTGAAAAATAAAGTTATGCGTAAAGCCTTAAGCAAATCAAATGAAAAGCTTGGCATTGACGACGATTCAAAAGGATCATTTGCAAAGTCCGATTTCGCCGGTGAAACTGTTCGACCTTTCATGCCTAAATGCTTCAAAAAACAATCTCCATTTCAGCCCACTGCCACACCGATCACACTCGATCATAGATATCTGGTTTGGAATGAGGTTGGCATTGTCACCTCACACGACGATGGTGCAGATGGTTCGATTGATGTTGAATTTCACGATGCCAGCATTCATCATTCTCTACACATTCCCAACTTTAGCGGACATAATATGGCTGCGCTGAGCACTAGCGTGTTGGCACTTTCGGCAGAATGTTCTACGAAGCTGTTGTGCATTGCTTTGGCAGCATCAGGCAATAAAGAATGGACCGTAGAACTGCCGGATTGTGAAAGTATTGAAGCTTTGGCTGCCTCAAATAAAATCGTAGCTGTAGCAACAAATATGAACTTCTTGCGTATGTTCTCCGTAATGGGCACGCAACGTGAAGTAATCTCAATTCCCGGTCCAGTGGTCACAATGGCCGGTCGTGAAGATCGCATTATTGTTTGCTATCATAGTTCATCGCCCAGCGAGAATCAACAGCATTTAGCTGCTCTACTCATACAAGTTAACGGTTTACATTTGCGTACACAATATATACCATTACCGCTGACCCCCAATCGCCAGCTGACTTGGATTGGTTTCTCTGATTGTGGGTCACCTGCATTTGGTGATTCCATGGGTTTAGTGCAGTTGTTCAGTCTGAAGAGTAATTCCTGGTACCCGATTTGCGATACCATGAAACAAAGTCAAAGTGTATCGAATAATTATTTTATCGTTTCCATTGTGGAGCGTAGTCAAATCATACAAGCGGTACTGTGTCGGGGATGCACATATCCCATGACCAATCCTCGCCCAATGCTGCAAGAACTATTGATGCACATACCGCTGGGTGATGTCGAAACAGAGAAAACTGAATTGGAAGATGCGCTTGTACGTGCATCAATCATGAATGTTACGAATGGGGATAAAATTGTTAAAGAGACTGCTATCAAACTATTCGCTCTATCCTGCCGCAGTGAAATGGAAATACGTGCTAAAGAATTAATTGAAACGATAGCTTGCCCTGAATTACTCTTACTCGCTGTTAAATATGCCAGTAAATTAGGACGCATACATTTATCGGATAGATTGTCAGAGCTAATGCCGCATTTGGAAGAACAAAGTGAACATGATAAAGCAGAACAACAGGAATTTGTGTCCTCACCTGTTCCACTCGTTTATATAAATTCTGACAGTCCGAATACTAACAGCTCCACATCAAAATTAGCACCCAAAACTATGGACCTTAGCCATTCAAAACGCGCACAATTCAAACGTTTCTCCATCAATAAAACACCAACTACGCTCACTAAGAAAGCATTGCAAACAAGTATAGGCCTACTAACGCCAACTAATTCGGAATCTTCCACTGAGGGGCAGACGGATGACAAATATACAGAAAAAATTATTGAAGACACGCAGAATTCTGAAGACCCGAAAGAGAATATTGCACGCACAGTAAATGTCGTTAATCCTTTTGTTGCAAAACGAAAATTATCAGATATTGACTCCTCCGGTAAATCAAGCATATTATTCGGTTCCGAGAAACTAAAATTGGTGAAAAAAAGTAAATAGAGATTTACATATTTCCAAAATAAATACTTGGGTTTTTTTTCGTTCTTTTAAAATATTGTCATAAATTTAAGAAATATTATATTAATAAATAATTTGATTATATGTTATAAATAAATTTTGTGTGCTTTATTTTGGGCCTGTGAGATTTTGGGTTGTGACAGACTCAATAACTAAAATCGTCATGAGATTTTTTTCGCTGTATTTGAAACCCTTTTCGTGCTGTGATATTTTGGCTAAGATCAGTAATTCTCAATTGTTTCAATGGATCTGAAAAGCATCAAACTGGGTTGCTGGTTCAGTATTTTTTAAAAATTTGTTGAGGGGAGAAAGCACGCAAGGACAACCACTTGGTGGCAGGAGTTCCGAAGGGGTCCGTTCTCTCATCAGTGAACCACTTCTGATGGAGACATTGTAGTCCATTTTCCCTACTTGGAACCTTGGGTGCAATTATTGCCGAGTTTCAGAAAGAACTCATAGATCTGTAAGACAGTTAGTACCAAGACTTTTCAATTCATATTACTTAAAATTTGATGAGATTTTTCTTGAATATATTTCTTTTTATATATTTCAGCAGGGCAAGAGTGGGTGTCTCTTGCCCTGCTGAGCCCACTTTTTGTATTTCCACCCACTTTAATGCTCAGCAAAAGCGTATATTCGGTAGTTGGATTACTTTTAAAATATTTATTCATCGTTTATCTATTAAAGCTCGCTAAAAAAATTATTATTTACAACTTTTTCCAACTGATCAATTTTGATGCATTAGTGTTTCTCACTTTTTGAGCCACTGCCGGCTCCTTTTTCGATAATTTTACCGAGATCTTTGAGTGATACATCACCACTGCCACGCTCTAAGGGTTTAGGTTGATTCGGACCTGGTTTCCAGCCAACAAAATAAATTATTTGAAATGTAGCAGAGACACCTTCATCCTAGCAAAAAAAAAAAAATAATAATAATAAATTAAAAAACAAAATATTAATTTCAGAAAAAAAAAATTAAATACTTTAGCGTAAAGCTCCTTATAAATTGAACTAGCAGCCATCATTGTATCACGATTTATATGTGCAGGACGATTAAACGCAGCATTATTCTCCCCCATGCCTTTGAGATCCCACATCAACTCAAACATTGAGGGAAAGCCAACAACAATTTCATCGGTATCAATAGTAAGCATAGTAAAACCAGCACGATTTAATAAAGCGCCAATATCACGTATCTAAATTAAATTTAATAAAAAATAAAAATTTAAATACGTATAGATTTTAAATGTTAAGTGATTTCAACCTGTGTAAATGGTGATATATGCGGTGATATACCGCCCTTACGCTCTAACTCCGCTAGCTGCAGCGAAGAACGCAACTCATATAAAGTATCACCGCCAAATAATGATGCTATGAAAACCCCATCAGGTTTTAGGCTACGCATTACTTTTTCAAAACAGCCAGGCAAATCATTAACCCAATGTAAACTCAAACTAGAGATGACCAAATCGAGGGAGTTGTCTTCAAACTGTATAAAAAATACATTAAATTTAGAGCACACGCTTTTATACTCGTATACATACATTCAGTTGCTCTTCATCCACTTCTAGTTTGGTCATTTTTAAACCAGGCGTTCCCTGTGCCTGCTCTAGCATCGTGGGGCTAATATCACACAACGTTAAATGCTCCACACTTTCTGCCATGATATGCTTGGAGAGAAACCCGCGGTTACAGCCAATATCAGCAGCACTTTTAAATTCACGTTTAATGTCGAATACGCGATCGGCAAGACGGAAACCTACTTCCTCTTTCAAATAGTCATAGAGTTCTACATCGGGGCTAAAGTATCAAGGTATTATTTAAAAATATATATAAATTTGAATACTGTTTCTTCATACTTTTTAGCTGCACGTTCCTTTTGTATTCTTTTTGCATTTCTATCGAAAATATTCATGAATGAGGGTTGTGTTGAATAACATAAGTTGCTGCCTGCCGCTATTCCGCAGCCGGTCGTCACATTTTGCATTTGTTGTTGCTGTGTCAACGTTGTGCTTTTTTGTGTTTTTATTTTGCATAATTCAAGTAATCTTTTTATATGATTCTGTTTCCAATTCTTTAACATTTTCACTTATAGTTTAATATTTTTAATAAAATTATCTGTACAGTTAGTTTTGATGCACGATAAGTTTCGAGGAATTGGTTAGAAATTCATTTTCCCAAATCAGCTGTTCTTAGGTTTGTTTTGGTTTGTTCTCCCTTTCATTGCGTTTCGTTTTCTTACGTTGTTGCTGTTTTGTTGTTGGTTTGTCTCTCTCAGCTCTGTTTCCTTTGTTACATATGCCGTTGCGTTATTTAAGGTTATGTTGAATAATTTCAAATTAAGAAGTTTTCGAAGTTGCGGCAGGACGTTGAAAATAGTTTTGAAATTTGTTTGTAACCTAATAAAACAATGCTTGTCATGTATACGGTTGATTAGTCACACAGAATTAAATCTGCTATAATACGGAATACACTCACAAAAGTATAGATACTAGCTAGCCTGTGTTTGTAACACAGAGACAATGAGAAGTTGCCATACGGAAGCCTGGAGGTTCTATTAGGTATAATGCCTCTACATATCGTTCATTTACTAAAAGACTGTCATAAGTCAAAAAACACGATTTTTGAGCTCATGATATAGAATTATTCATTATATTACGCTTCATATTGTGTGAAAATTTCATATTAATATCTTGTATACTCTGCGCGAGATGATAAGATTTCTTCTTTTTTCTGCAAAATGGGAGCCAATTGAAAACTTTAAACGCGTTTTTTGAGTTATGACAGTCTTTTAGTAAATGAGCGATATGTTAATAGAAAAGTTTACTGATAGGCTTACGAAGGGAAGCCTCTGGCCGGAGAAAAATTATCAGGATCGGAAAGGTGTAAGCTATATCAATAGCCCCACCAACCTTCTCAGTGACGACTTGAACAAAAAATATAAATTTGAGAAATGTAAAATTATACTCACCAAAAAAAAAAAAAAAACTGAGGCATACATTGAAGTAGTACACAGACGGCTCAGAAACAAAAAAAAAACCATGAGTGCATATTGGACAAGAACTAAACACTTACAGTTTATTAGAAATGCTGATTATTGTAGTCTCTCTTTTTCAAGCTGAATTGATGGCTTTAGAGTTCCATTAAATGTTCAAATTTGACAGCTTAACCATCGATACTGCTATGAGACAGTTCTCTGCCACTTTAACCTTTTAAGTTCCAAAAGGTTACTTTTTCGCAATTCTATGTATACTCATTTACTTCTCCTATATACTCCAATAGTTCAATGGTTCAAGGCTAGGGCAGAATGCTCCGCCGTTCCTTAACAGTTTTCTGCTCCGTTTCAAATTATTTCTCCGAAGAATTCCATAAGTTATGATATTTTTATATCTTCTTCTCAAATATATGCAATTCTGCAATTCAATTTCAATAAGTTTTTCCTTTATTTATTTTCAAAAAACAAAAAAAAAAAAAAAATTGTTCAAATACAAATTCACTTAAATTAAATTTCTTTGCGTTTAAATGCCAAAAATTTCTTTAAGAAACATAAAGAAGAAGAGTATCACTTTGGTTTTTTACTATATCAAAACAAAAAATAAATAAAATGAAATTAATTAAAATTAAATTCTAATTAATTTTAATGCAATATTTATAAAAACTTAAATTAAGATAAGATTAAATCGGTGTACATTAAAAAAAGGTAAATTAGCACAAAATTTTTGTGTATATTTAAAGAGAAAAGTCAGTGGTGATTGCTTCAAGTGAAGTAATCAACAATACAAAAAAAATATTTGTGAAAATATAGTAAAAAAAACTAGAATCAAGATTTTACAAGATGTTGCAAATACAAATAATTTAACATATTTCTTCTTTTTTTTAATTTTAAGTTTATGTTTATTTCTTTGCTTCAGTTTTTGATTCATTCAATTCAATCGTTTTAATATTTTTGTTGATTTTTTAACTTTTATAAATGGACGTAACGCTCGTTTTGTTTTTCTGCTGTTTTTTGTTTTTTTGTTTTTTTTTCTAGATTTTTTTTATTTAATAAATTTGCAATAATTTTAACTTTTCATATTTCAATTATTTTTATATCGTTTTTTTTTTTAAAATAATACTTTGCAAATAATATTATTTTATTTATATTACTTTAGAATTATTTGTAATTTTTTCATACTTGTTTTTTATTTGTAGTAAAGATTGCTTTTGGGAAGGTATCATCATCATTAATGTTTTTTGTTTTTTTATTATTTAAGCTTAACAAATACTATAATTTGTTTTTCATTTATAAATATATTTATATATATGTATGTATAAAGTATATTAAATACTAAATTTAAAGTACCTTTTGTTGTTACGTTACAAATTAGCAGAGATTATGCGCCATAATAGAAAAAATTTACATTAAAGTGATTTTTTTTTAGTTTTCTAATAGAAAGATTTTTAAATATTTATAAAGAATTTGAGCACATTTGAAATACATACTCCGATATCGCAAGTCCAAGTCGCACTAGTTACCTTGAAAGCTTTTAGCCCGCGGGTTTAGCAATCGTATTATTAAGCTCTTCTTTCACTCTATGCTCAACATCAATGTATGGTATTTGTGCAATCTGTCGTGTATGTGTAAAAGCACAAAAGCTTCATATGTGTACATGTGAAAGCACAAAAGCTGTTTTGGCTCGCTCAAGGGCTAGGCATACCTACTCTACATCAATGATGTCGATTATTGTCAGAAAGTTCAAATTTTTAAGCTTTCTAATAAGGCTGCTATTCACGCAAGCGAAAAGCTTTAAGTGCAAAAGCTTTTATCGGCATCATTGTTGAACATAAAAACTTAAAAATTTTTACTGGTAAATATTCAGCACTTTTTTTTTTGGAAATTGTTAAAGGAACTTGAATGCATTCACTTTTAAACGATTGCTGTTTTGAAAATTTTTTCTACATACTAATGATCGATTCAAAGCACTAACAAAAGCGAGCTTTGAAAAAGCTTTAAAATTCTTTGAAATGATTAATATTTAAATTTTTAAAAGCTTTTCTGAGAACTTTTCAACAAAAATGAGCTTTCGAATAGCTTGAAAAATAAATTTAAATGGTTTGGGAAAGCTTTAAATGATTTTAAAAGACCATTACATTTTTGAAAGATTTTTAAAAACTCCGACGTGACGTAAAAGTTTTTGAAAAATGTGCAAAGTTCTAAAGCATACGACATAATAAAATTGTCAAAAGACTCGTAGCTTATTTTCAATGCTTTCTCAAAATCTATTTTCTACATAAGAGTGTGTGAAGCTTTAAACTTCCGAAAAAAACACACTTTTAAAATTGGTTCGTAAAGTATATTCGTGTGATTTATGAGGTCGAATTCTGTGCTCATGAGGGAAAAGCTTTGAAGTTTTCGACTTATATTCAAATACTCGCAAGTGAAAATAATCTTTAATCGACATCGCTGATATAAATAAGCAGTTTAGTGCGACAATGAAATTTATAAAACTGCCTAAGCATTGAGGAAAGTGTGTGTAAAATACCAAAAAATATCATTTTAAGATATCCTTAAAGAGAAAACCCATTTCAAGTTTATGAAAATTATGTTAAGAATATTATATAAGAACATTACATACTAAAAAATGTAAAATCTCTCAAGTCTTTGATATATAAATATGAAAAAAATAGAAAACCATATGAAAGCGCATACAATCGCATAAATATAAAAAAAGAAAAGGAACGCGAAAATGTATTTCATAAATAAATACAAAAAAGTTCGTCGCAATGAAGTTGGCGTTACTGCTGTTGTTTCTAAACCAGTGATAGTAGACACGAGCATCTGAGTTAAGCAGCTCGTGTACCATTTTGCCAGTCACTATTTTAAACTCATATCCACATACTCATTTACATATTATCCAATAGCTAAAGTTGTTGCAAGAGCTGGTGGTGGCAACGGTGGCGGTGGTGGAGGAGGCGGTGGTGGCGGCGTAGGAACAGGAACAGGCGCTTTAGTACGAGGAGACGGCGGCGGAGGAGGAGGAGGAAAGAAATAGGTGTATTAGAAGGAGGCGGCGGTGGAGAAGGAACTGGAATTGACGCAATAGAAGGAGAAGGAACAGAAATAAGTTCCACAGAAGGCGGAGTTAATATAGGAATAACATGATTAGTATGAATATGAGGACTCGATGAAGGCAACAGTATCTGTAACTCGGGTGTTGATGATCTTGGCGTTAGTGTTGTTGGTTTTGATATACGTATTGGTGATTGTTGTCTTATTGTTCTAGCTGGCACTGCTGGTGCAAATGTTGCTGTTGTTGTTGTTACTGATGTTGCTGTTATTGTTGCAGTTGCTGTTGTTACTGATGTTGCTGTTATTGTTGCAGTTGTTGTTACCGCCACCGCTGCTGTGATAGCACGCGGTGATGTTTGACGTCAAGTATTGCCCAAAAGTAATTCATGGTGTAATGGTGTATTTTGTAAAGCATTTGCTGTTTTCAAGTGAATGCTATGAAGAAAAATGGGAAAGTGAAAAGTTTTTAGAATATGATTTGATTGAAATTTATCAAAAGCGAATTCGATTCGTCAACCCCAAACACGCTTAAAGGCGTTTATTCATCAATTTGTATGAGAAAGCAAATAAAGTTTTCATAGACGAAATTGAAGATAAGTTCCTTTAAGTATGTGAAGAGTAGTGAATCGAACGCTCTTTGTGTTAAAATAAAAAATAAATCGCAACTCACTTATTGTCCTCCAACGAGAATGTCTCCGATGAGCCATGCGAGGCAACGGATGTACCTGCAAGCGAACTTCGTATTGAATGCGAATCCTCGGGTACGTTTAGAGTTACTACGAATTTTTAATTTGGGGGGTGGTATTTGTTTTTGCACATTTTTTCCCCGAATTTTTTGTATAGGGAGGGAGTAAGTATTCGTACAAAAAAAATGTTGTTGGTGTAGTTGATGTAATGGTTGTTGTTATTGTAGTATATAGTCCAATTAATCGTTTAATATTGTTGTTGTAGTTTTGCGTTTATTTTATTTGAATATTTCCAATATTTTGTTTTTTTTTTTTTTTTTTTTGTTTTTTAGGTTAAGTTAGAGACCCAATGTTTTTGTGGTTGAAAGCCAATGAATAAATGAAATTATTTATAAAAGTTATAAACACAAATTACCAATGAATTTTTTATTATAATTTTAATTTAATTTTTAAGTTATTATTTAAGAAATATTTCAAACATAAGTAGTTATAGTATGTATATTTTAAGGTTATGTTTTTAAAGTGTTTTTTGATATCGTATTCAAAATTGAAGTTAAATTTAAGTTTTTCGTAAAAGTTTTTATAGAAAAATATTCGTGTTAGTTATGGAAAATGTTGAGTGGAAATAATTATGTAAGTGTGCATTTGAAGAAAAAAGTAAATGTTAGGGATATGTATGTGTGTGTGTGTAGTGCAAAAAAAAAAAATTGGAAAATTAATTTTTGCCTTTTTCAAAGATATACATATGTACGAATCAATTGTAATACAAAGTTAAACATAAACGCCATATAAAAAGTCAACTTTTTGCTGCCAGCTTTTCACAATTTTATATGAAAATAATATAATTAGTAATTACATTTTTTACTATTTTCTTGAAAGAAATTCCTTTAACAAACGGTATTACATTATCATCAAAATGGCTGCGACAAAACAAAAAGCATTCGAAGAGAATATCAGATATCAGAGAGGGAGAGAGACGTTTAAAGGCCTTCCTTTCCACTATGTCATATTCCATGTCATAGAGAGAAAAAGAGAAAATTTCCTATATAAAAAAGACAACATGTTTGGCATTAAAGCTTGATTATAGAACAGAGTAAGCCAAAGACTTGCACGCAGGCAAATGAGCGTAAGAAATTTCACACGAACAGAACTCGTTAACATAGAAAGAGAGCTCAATCGATCATTGTCTATGTATAGGTGGCCAGCGCTGTTATAGAAGCTTAAAGTAACTCTCTCACAGAGAGAGAGAAACAAATATATTTCATAACACTCGCTAACATTAACACTTAACAGAGTTCTGTAAAGTTAACATTATTAAGGTTAGAAGAAAAACCCACAGCCAAAACCAAAAAGTCACATATTTGAATAATTCATTTAAACTAAATAAACGCTATTTTAAAATGTAGTATTAAAGGGAAGTTTTGGTTTCCAAGATGCAGCGCTGACTAAACTAACCTTATAGTTTGAAGTAACAACAACAACAAAAAAAACACTTGTGTTTCGGGGGGAAATCTATAGGAGGTAGTTGTAGTATAGTTTTACAGTTTCTTATTTTTTTTCCTCTCTCTCATAAGGTTATTTTTATGAATACCACATCGTTATCGTTTTATCAAGAATGATAGAATACATAATTACGCCAATAAGTTGATCAAAATTGCCTCTCTCTGCGCATGTCGTCACAAGACAAATTTTTTATTACATTCGAGTTCACTATGCTCACTTAGTTAGAATCGCTTTCATGTGTTCTCTCTCTCTCTCTCTTTCATAATTTCATTTAACTTCTTTCTTCTATGCTTTTATTTTTTATTTATACCCTCTCTCTATAACAATGGATCTCGAACTAAAAAAGCTGGCAACAAAAAGCGACAACTTCTAACTTCTTTTTAAATTTAATTCTTAAAATTAAAATAAATAGCAAACAATATTATAACTAATGGAAATTCAGTATAATTTAATTTTTTCAATATTGTTATAAATATTATTTAATATTATTATTAATTTAATTGATTTTAAATAATTTTTAATTAATATATGTGTGTATTAATTAACTAACTAGCAATTAAAAGCGATTAATTAATGCTACATGCAAATTATAAAAATATGCTGAATAATAAAAAACTGCATTGCCCATTTCTATATTCATTAGCGGAAAATCTGCATAACAGCTTAAAACTCAAAATAGACAAAAAAAATTGTCACTACAAATAAAAAATTTTCACTAAAATTTTAAGTAAACAATAGAATCCCATTTTAATTTTAATTTTTCAACATATTTATTATTATTTTTGTTTTTTAATTTTAAATAAATTTTAAATATTTTATTTTTTTTCAAAAATATACATACACTCAATTAAATTCAGCACATTAAAACTTTTTACTATTTTTTTTTTTTTTTAAATTTATTTCCTGTAATTTTAATGTAATTTTTGCTCGTTTTTTCTTTTTTCCAACGTATAAAATTTGATGCTAGTATCAAGTTTAGTTTCTGAGATTTCTTGAAATAATTCAGTAATATTTGTAGAATAAATTTGCTCTTTATTCACTAGATGTAAAAAAGAAAAAGTACAAAAAAAAAGTAAAAGCAAATAAAACCAAAGAATTTAATATAGACAAATTTTGAAAATGCTTAACTTAAGCGCTTTACTAACCCCACACGAACTACAACTCTCCCCCACTATATCCTTTCTCTTTTTCATAACTCGAACTTATTCTTAATAAATTACTTTCTAGATTACTAGAACTGCAATGCCTTTAAAACTGTGAATAGTTCGTCTCTTCCAAGACGGAATTAATAGGAGATGGTAATAGTAGCTTTGTCTTGTTCTTCTTTCTTTTGTTTTTGTTGTCATTCCCAAATTCATTGCAACAATAAAACAGTGTGTGGTTATTGTAATGTTATGTTTGATGTAGTGCTGCCACCTTATATAATTCCGCCATGGTTTCTTCTGTTGATATAGCAAAGCCAACAACAACAATTACACAATTGAGAGCATCATAGTTTCTCTCTTTCATCAGCTCTTCTTGAATCGAACTACACAGCAGTGTTGATATTTGAAATTTTTTTAAAGTACCTAAATTATGTGCAAATTGTACCTTTTTGAGCACAATTGTACTTAACAGAGTTACGATTGGTATATTTTGTTTTCTATAGCTAAAAAACCGCGACAAGTATCCCAAAATTTCTGAATTTTTAATTAAATTGATAAGAGTAGGGAGGCTGATATTCTATTTGTTTTCTTTAAAAAAAATTTACATCCATTATTCATCTAGACTTACCCAAGGCACCCAAAATTCTTGGAAAAAGTACTACGTTGTTAAATTTTGCCAATTTTTTTTTTTCAACAAAGCGATTCTATGAAATATTAGGTGTTTCAGTGATTTGGCACACTTTGTGCTAAAATTTATGATTTTTTCCCTCAAAAAACAGAATACTTTCAAACTGTACCTAAAATACTTCGATTGTGCCTAAAGTACATACCTTTAAGACCAAAAAAGTCGGAAAAAGGTACAATTGTACCTAAAATAGCAATACTGCTACAATGATTTCTATTGATTTAATTCACAGTTCGTCATATCTGATCTCGTATTCTAGCATTCATTGCAAATTATCTTAAATTCTATAACTTTTTATACAAAATTTTATGACATCATAAGTTTAAATAGAGTGAACTATGAATTGATCTAATGTATGTAAAAAAAATTGAACTGATTTTCCAATTCGGAATAAATTTCAATTACCTTCAAAGCATTGCAGCTGCAAAGAGTAAACATTTGTCGAAATGAAAAATCAACAAAAACTATTAAAAAATAAATAAAATTAACTATTCTTAACAGACAACAACCAATGTAAGAACATTGAATAGAAAATTAAAAACTTATGGCTTTAATTTAACTGTTTGATAACTATATTTATAATTAATAAAAACTTTTATATTTAATTTGAGAACGAAAAAAATATAGGTATATGAAACAATAAAACAACCAACAAACAAACGAACATTTAAAACTTTCAACTAACTTTTTTGTTCAATTTCATAATGCTTCATTTCCAATTTTTGAGAATTGATTTTTGAGTTATCAGCGGTTGATTGAGACATTTCTTGAAATAAATCAACAATTTCCTCATGGTTTATTTGCTTTTTCTTATAAACTAAAGAGAATGGATAAATATAATATAGTTTAATAATAATAATGAAAGATTATAATTTTGCTAAAACAAAAAGAAAGAAAAAAATAACAAAAATAATTAATATTAACCAGAAAAAAAAGTATAGTTCTAGTTTGGCTGAAGTTCTTTAAGTTTCTGAGGAACTACAACATTAGATAAAATGCCAGAAAATGAGTGAAACTTTTATTAGAAAATTTAAATGCTATAAATCGCCGTTTAACGAAAATATATCTCTAGCTCATTTAACTTTCCTTTCCTATAGTTTAAAAATATCTAACTTTAAAAAAATCCCACAGATAAATCAAAAATTCACCCCCACTGCACTTTCCATCTTTTTTTTTGCTGTAAATTTAAAAGACATTTGTTTTTATTTTTTTTTTTTCAAATTTTAGGTAAATAATTTGTTATAATTTATTTTTCTAAGCTTTTTCATATATTGCTCATCATTCAAACAAAAAGGAAAAAGAAAAGCCTATACTAAAGTAGTAAAAATAAATGCAACAAATATTTTTTCTTTTTACTAAGTATACTCGCATATAAAAAAAGTAATAAATAGCATACATAATTAAATTATAATTGGTATGAATATAATAGGAATTATATTTGAGAAAAGTTTTACAAAAATGTATAGAATGTATGTAGAGATATACAAATATATAAATACAATTTAATTTAAAAAATTAGACACAGTAGTGTTTAATAAAAAAAAAAGAAAGTAGGAGATATATTTATTCATAATCATTTGTTTCCAAAATGGAAATGTAACAAAATGTATTGAAATACATTTTTTTATATAAATATATATAATTTTACTAATTTTTAAGAAATATAGTAGGTATATATTAATAATAATGCCTAGACATATTTTATTTCAGGGACGATAAAAAATTTAAGGTTATATTTTTGGACGAAAATCGATTTTAAATTGAAAAATTTTATGGTTTCTGAGAAATATCAATAAAAAAAAAAAACAATTATTCATGTTTAAGCCGGATTGTCCCAAAGAACAGAAACAAGTTAAAAACTTCTTGTTTCTAATTCTGTCACAAATGTACTGAATTCTGTTTCTGTTCTTTGCGGCAACTCGACTTTAGTATATGGTGCGGTTCAGCCTACAGCTCCTCAAAAATACAACTCTACACAACGTCAAATGGTTTTCATTAGAAACACAACCATGTGCATTTTTTCCGTTTAGTCATTTTCTTATTCTTAATTAACTATTTGTTTTTGGTATCATATGATTTCTTGATCAAAAGTTTTCTTCGACTTACTGAAAACAATAAATAAATATTTTCAATAAACTTTTATATTCAGAACACTCGTCGTTTATTTCCAAGATTAGCTCGGATAGCTAAATATATATTAATTTTATATTAGATCAATGAAATTAGCAATAAAATTCTTTGAGACAAGTATCGGTAAACACAAAATAATTCTTATTACTGAAATTGAAACAAGTTTTGAAAATCAAAGTTTAATAATACCAACAAAATCAGCCAGGTAGTGTCTGAAATCAATTTCTTGTCCATATCGCAAATTAAATGGAATCAATCTGTCTTCAGACCAAGAATCTTGAATCTACATCTGTGAATTGCCCGCTACGGACTGATGCTCTATCGAATTTTTTCAATAGAATTTAAGATTCCTAATCGAGGATATTTTTTAAATTCAAACAAGAAATTTTTTAAAAACTGAGCGGATAAAACACAAGACTTCGATTCCAAAATCTTTTTATGTTCAAGTACAAAAAGTCAAAAAAATTTTTTCCCCGTCAATACGGATTCTAACTTGAATTGCTAAGTTCTGCTTTACGGACAATCAGCAATTTCGGATTCAACTGTTGGCTCCATTATGATTCAATTGCGATCGTAACTTGCATTTATGCCTGACAATTTTTATTGGTTTTTTATGACTGAGATATGGTGTCATAAAATCATTTTCAATGAAGCTAAAATTGAAAAATTAATAGTTAGACCGAAATTTTACCAAAAATGTGGAACAATCCAAATAAATTTTAGCCTTCCATTTATTCAAAACCCAAGCGTACTTGAATGAACCGTTACTTATTTCTTGAGCTTCATTTTCAAACTTCTCAACCATCGGCAGATTCCAAAGTGTGCATGAGTTTGAGGTTATGCTATTTAAAGTGAAAAAGAACACATTCAATAGCTCAAAACTTGTTCTTTTTTAATTTATAACTTTAAAGTTCATATTTGAATTCAAATTTTATCGAATACGAGAAAAAACTTGTTCTTTTTCAAAAAACTCATTAATTAATATTTGAGCTAATATTCTTAGCAGATGTGCATCAAAAAGTGTAGAACCTTATTTGATTTTGTCTCATGACTTGAAAATTTATATTTGAGGTTGTGTTTGCTTTTGATTTACAACTTTAAATACACTTTTGAGGTTATGTTTTATGAACGAGAAATTCTAAAGTGAGATCAAGTATTTTATAAACTGAGATTAAGCCTTTATAACTTTGAGATTATGTTATTTAAATGTTCATATTTGAAGTTATGTTAAAGAAAGAGAGAATCAAACAATCAATAATTTGTTTGCTTTCATAAAGCTCGAAAATTCTAATTTGAAAATGTGTCAGAGACTTAATCAATTTACATTCCAAGTTGTATTTCAATGAGAGAGAGGAGTATAGAAAAGTTTATAGCTCATTGCTTCAAAAAAATTAATATTTAGTTTGAGAACTCTAAATACTCTAAAGAATTTTAATTTGCTTACTTTTCATTTCAAACTTTGAACATTTTAAAAGTGACAACTTAAAATTCAATTCAGTTAGATAAGAATAAAAAGAAAAATCAATAACTTTCTAAGTAACTTGAAAATTTGTAACCTCAGTGTTTCAAAGAAAAAATCATTAAGAATAAAACTTAAAAGGAATTGCCACTTTAAAATTTATATTTAAGGTTATGTTTGATTATTGAAAAAATCAATTATTAGAAAGTTAATAACTTGCTACGATTTTGATTTAAAAACCTCAAAAATTTCTATTCAAAATTTTATTGAGATTATAAACCCAACTAACACACGAAATAATGTCGACATTGTTGATAGTATCGAGTTCCATTTCCAAGGAATTAAGAACAAGTTCTGGTTGGCATTAATAATAATGTCAACACTATTTCATAAGGTTGAATATGTAGAAAGCTTGACGTAGTGATGATCCAAATAATATTTATTAGCTACTGAAAAAGTAACAAAAAGTAGTTTTAGTAATAGTAACTTAGAACAGAAATAGGTTCTATGTTTGAGCCTTGGGTACTATCTAAAAAAAAAAAGGTTTGTTAAATTATTAAATTCAGGAATGAGTTTAACTCGATATAGCTAATTTTTGGATTACTTCTGCTCCAAGCATTACTTGTTTTAGAATGATTACCAGCAACAGAATATTACTTTAAGATCTGCTCAAACAGATGCGGTGTTTAGCTCTTCATATCGAATAGCAATCATGCTATATCCGGATACCGAACCGCATATATTTGTGCAGACTTTTTTCCCTGTTTGTATATGTCTAGGCATTCAAACATACATACATACATACATCATAGGATACGAATGTTTTAGTTTCAGTTTCAATTATTCAGTTAATTTAATTCTGGAATTTATTTAGTTTAATTAATAATCACTTTAAATAAACTTATAATAAGTATGCAGTATATAAACATTAATTATTTCGTTCAATTTCTTACTATTTTATTATTTTGATGTTTATTTTTAAGCAAATATTCAAATTTATATTAGGTAATTATTATTTTTTTTTTTTTTTAGCATATTTTAATTCTATTTAATTTTTTTTTATTAAATTCAAAATTAAAGACGAGTATTTTCTACGCTCGGTACATCGTCGTCATCGTCGTCGTCGTTGTTGTCGTGAACGTTGTCAACGTGATTCAAGTCAATATGGTGATTACTGTGATAGTGATTGTGGTTGTGGTTGTGATTTTTAAAGGTGTTGTTGTCACAGTCAAATGGTTTGTTTGTGATAACAAAACCATTGCTATAAAGTGAATAACTGCTAATTGCCGGTGAGGTAGCTAAACTAGTGATACTTTGATACGTTTTCATTGAATATGCATCACCTAGAAAAATACATACGCGGCAACGTTGATCAGATCAGATTCGGGGCAGGGCACAGGAGTTTTGGAGGAGAAAGGAGAAAAGTAATCGTAATAATAGAGATTAAAACAAAATGAAAACAAACAAAAAAAAAATAAACTAAAAATACAAACAAATAAATAAATAAAAAATTAATAAAGAAACAAACAAAATAAAATTATACAAAAATATGCAATTAATATTAAAATAGAAATTTATATATATAAAAAAAAAAGAAAAAACAAAAACTCACAACCAAAAAACAAACAAACAAAAAGAAAACATTAAAACAAAGGTAAGGTAGTTATAGTAAATAACATGTAGTAATAGCTTTAGTTGGTAGCAGTAGCAGCAGCGGTAGTAGTTAATTTTTTGGTAGTAAAAGCATTTTATATAGTTATTCTTAATAGACCAACAAACAAATTTAATTTACAAATTGTTAGCTTTGTAAAATAAGCACAATAGAAAAAATCATTTAAAATTATTATTATATTTTTTTTTTTTTTTTTGTGTAAATGAAATTATATAAAAAATATTGAAATTTATTTATGAAAGACGTTTTTTGTATACAATGAATATGCACATTATTAGTAATAATTAATAAGAAAACAAATTATAGGGAATAACTAGTTTCACCATTAACAATTAGACAAAATCACTTTTGATTAACAAAAGACAATATTAGCAGTTTATAGGTATAAATGGTATTAAAATCTTATTATTCTTAAGTTCGATGTGTTTAAATTTGTATGCCTCAAACTATAGCTAAGTAGATATCAATGCAAAACCAGGATGCAGCTTAATAATATGCTTAGATCACACTTGTAGTAGAAGAGATAGCTGAATGCAAACTGAACACCACTAGCCAAGCTAAAAAACTTGCCATATATATCTAGAATCTGACGATATTGCTGAAATCACAATCAAATCATTTAAAGAGATAACTTAACTACCTTTGTAGTAAATGCAGAGTTCGCAAAAATTCACTTTTGAGAAGATATATTACACTCCTACACTCTTCTCCTCAATATTATTCGATTAAAGAGCGACTCACTTTATTTCCTCATATTTAAATAATAAAAATTTAATGAGCGCCGCTCTTCTGTTAAATGTTTTCAATGAATTGAACTCATCCCTCTTTAACACTTATCGCTCACAGAATGAGTTCCTTAAAACTCTGAGTTAAAGAGCACTCATTAATTTTTCGTTCTATTAATATTTCTCATTAGAAAGTTTTTGCAAGAGATAAACTCATATCGATAACGGCACGACATTTTTTTTTAACCCAATATGCATTGAAAATTTATTTCTCCAATGTTGGAGAAAAGCTTTGTTCACAAATTGATTTCGTTTTTCTCCTTGTTTCCTTTCAACGTGACATCAAGTTGAGAATCAACATTTTTTCTAATGTTTGAGAAATATTATAATTCTCGATTGGATATCCAACATCAAACATTTTTTCCAACGCTTGATATCAACTTGAATACGATTTGAGGTAAATTTGAGATATTATTTACAATATTTTATATAAATAATCGTAGAGTTTTGTGTGTATGTTTGTAATCGTGTAACTTTTGTGCGACTTGGCCGATAGGAATCATATTTCCAGAATATGTTTGCTTTGACAAGAGGATGAAACATAGCTATTCATAAAGGCTTTTAGAAAAGTGAGCGTGGCACCTCCCATGCAATCCGAATATTTTTTTGGGGTATATCTCAAGAGCCATTTATGGTACGGTACTAAAATTTAAATTCTTTCAGTTTGTTGGATTAGTGGGTGTGGCACCATGCTCCTTTTTTATTTTCTACTACTATTTCTACTACTAATTCTACTACTATTTCCAGTACTATATCTACTACTTTTAAACTTCTTTTTTCTACAATTTCTTCTTATTTTCTACTATTTTTTCAGCCAATATTTTCTACTACTTTTTTACTACTTTTTTCTACTACTTTTTTAAGACATTTTTTCTTATTTTCTACTACTACTTTCCACTATTTAACAGTTTTTTCTACTACTATTTTTTACTATTATTTCTACCACTCTTTCACTCCAGTTTTACTATTTTTGTACTACTATGTTTAACTATTTTTCTACTACTTTTCCTGCTACCTTTTTATTACTTCTTTACAACAATTTATAATACTATTTACTATTCTTTTTGCTACTACCTTTTTTACTACTATTTCTACTACTATTTAATTCTACTTTTTTGCTGCTATTTTCTACTACTTTTTCCATTCCTTCTTCTACTATTATTTCTACTACTTTATGAAATATCTTAAGACCCTGCCTAGATATCTTAAAATCCGATAGGTGGCGCTGTAACAAATTCTATATTTATAATAAATATGAAATTTGTTCAAATTTTTAAATAATTTCAAGAATGGTCTTTGATATACACAGTATTGTGTAAAACAAAAGCATCAAATCTTGGCATACCATACTTATTACGTTTTCATGACTTTTCTTAATTTTTATTTAAAAGAAAGTGGATTTAATTTGTTCTTAAAAAAATTTCAATCTTAATACAACTATAATGCGCGTTTCGAGTAGATTTCATGATTGGCATGGAGGAGGGTTGATTTCTCTCATGAGTTGTCACTAACATCCGAGCTTAAATCCTTGAAACCTACTTCGAAACCTCGAAACATTGAGTGGGTATGTACCTCTTCCAAATTAGGGATGAGCTGGGATAGATTTGAAATAAAAGTGGGAAATGGCACCCAAGAGGACATTCATCAAGCTGACAAAGTCAATGCCTAGCAGATGTGAAGCAATGAATGTAAATAAGGAATATCATAAAATTGTTGCTTTTGTTTTGCACAGCCCTAAGTGCATATTTCTTTGATTTTTTGGAAATCAGTTTTTTAAGAACAAATTAAATCCACTTTCTTTTAAATAAAAATTAACAAAAGTCATGAAAACGTAATAAGTATGGTATGCCAGGATTTGTTGCTTTTGTTTTACACACTACTGTATATATCGAAGACCATTCTTGAAATTATTTAAAAATTTGAACAAATTTCATATTTGTTATAAATATAGAATTTGTTACAGCGCCACCTATCGGATTTTAAGATAGCTGGGCAGGGTCTTAAGATACTTCATAAAGTTGTAGAAATAATAGTAGAAAAGGGAATGGAAAAAGTAGTAGAAAATAGCAGTAAAAAAGTAGAATTAAATAGTAGTAGAAATAGTAGTAAAAAAGGTAGTAGCAAAAACAATAGTAAATAGTATTATAAATTGTTGTAAAGAAGTAATAAAAAGGTAGCAGAAAAAGTAGTAGAAAAATAGTTAAACATAGTAGTACAAAAAAAGTAAAACTGGAGTGAAAGAGTGGTAGAAATAATAGTACAAAATAGTAGTAGAAAAACTGTAAAATAGTGGAAAGTAGTAGTAGAAAATAAGAAAAAATGCCTTAAAAAAGTAGTAGAAAAAAAGTAGTAGAAAATATTGGTTGAAAAAATAGTAGAAAATAAGAAGAAATTGTAGAAAAAAAGAAGTTTAAAAGTAGTAGAAAATAATAGTAGAAATAGTACTGGAAATAGTAGTAAAAAATAAAAAAGGAGCATGGTGCAACACCCACTAATCCAACAAATTGAAAGAATTTAAATGTTAGTACCGTCCATAAATGGCTCCTAAGATATGTATCTTATAATGAAAATTCACTTTATATGGAAGGTGTCACACTCCCTTTCTCAATCCCACTCAAATTGTATCATAACATTGTCAATTCTTGTTATTGTACCAAATTTCTGTACTGTGCTATAAATGATTCTTGAGATATACCCAAAAAAGTATTAGGATTGTTTGGGAGGTGTCACACCCACTTTCCTAAAAGTCATTATAAATAGCTATGTTTTATCCTCTCGTCCAAGAAAATATATTCTGGAAATATGATTTCAATCGGTCAACTCGTTCAGAACTTACACGATTACAAACATACACACAAAACTCTACGATATATAAAGATTTGGGGATGCGTAAGAGCAGAAAAGTGAAAAGTGAGGTTAGACAGGTTGGAGAAATTCCTTTGATATCAAGTTGTTATCAAATTTCTCAATTTGATTACTGAGAGGAAAACCATATTAAAAATGTATCTTTTAAGTTGAAAAGACTAGTCGGACTATTGAGGTGCATTTGAGAAAGGGATTTGATCTCAAATGTACCTCAAGTTGATATCAAACATTAATGTACATATATTGGGTATTGAATAACTGTTTGTATCACTCATTCATTTCTTCTCTATTCTCTTTATATTTCAATTGCAAATTTTATTTGATTCAAGTTTTATCAAATGAAAAGAAACTCGACAAGATATTATCATTAAGAAAAACTCTGAGAGCGATGAGCGCTCTTTTGATAGACTTAACATGCCAACAAACGAGAGAGTCAAACATTTGAGAAGTTTGTAGTAGAAAAGAAATATTGTTGTTGTTTGCACTCACTAGTTTTTGAAATGATATGCTCAAATGAAAGAGCACACAAAAGAGTAAGAGCGAATTTTAATTGCTCTACGCACTCGTAAGTAAATGTGGTAAATGTGAAAATCACGGATGAGAACTAATTAACAAATGGCGGACACAATAACGCCAGTGTTTCTTCAGTGACTACGTGACTGATTCTCTCCTCTACAACAATCTACTCTCATCTGTATGTTTAAATGTTTTATATTTATGAGAATTTGCATCAAAATAACTATTAATTTCTCCCTATTAATGTGCAGCTTGATAAAGGTCAGAAGTAAGATGAAAATGGGCACTTTTAATTAATATTAACTAAAGCAGGTGTTGCAAAGAAGGCAGATATTAGCAGATCTAGACACTTTCAAAGAAGGGGGTTTTAAATTTTCTTCCATCTAAATTTTTAAAATGAATGAGATTTTCATCGGCAAGGGGTGGGGGACAAATTTTGGTGTATGAGCGCAGACTATCAAAAAAAAAATATATATATATATATTAAAAAATTTTCCATCATTTTATACAAGGATTAACAACCTCACTTAATGGAAATGTTCTGTGTGTACTCAGCATTTCCTAAATAAATTCCATTCCACTGCGCACATAAATTCTATGAACTAGTAATAAATTAGTAAACAAAACAGGAATTATAACTACAATCAAGCATTTTAAAAGTTAACTGATGGTATTACCTAAAACGACTCATGTTTTCACTAATAGCAACACCTGTCACATTTCAGAGTATAATAAATATAAACTAATAAAACTTTTAAGTGTTTGATATTAAGTTTTCAAAGACTACAACATAAACAAAAAGTTATAACAAAAAAATTTTTTGAATGAAATCGAAAGCAAACAATAATAAAAAAAGAGAAAATAAAATACAGACTGAAGAAGTTAAAACAAACAAATAAACATTAACTTTAAATTTATAGTCAAATCGGTATTTATGAATGACATCATAACAATAATAAAAAGAAACGGTATTCATTAAAGTATAAATTTAAATTGATAACGAAAATATAATGAAATCATAAGAATTTATTTTTGTCACAATAACATGCAATTAAATTAAAACAACAAAATGTGAAATAAAATTAAATGATAAAAAAAAGTAAGCATGCAAAATATATTTAAAGTTTTCTTTTTTATACTATCTACAATTATTTAAAGAAAAAGAAAAAGGAAAAAAAAAATTAAAGAAATCAATATAAAATTAAAAACAATTAAGAAAAACAAAAACCAAAAAAAAAGATTAGCTACAGTAAGTGGTGGCGCGACATGAGACATTATATGACACTTTCAAACGAAGAGAATAGCCTAAATTATAATAGCGCGTTGTGGCAGCGATAGTAAAACAAAATCAGCAGGAAAGAAGCGCTGCTAACTGAAACTGCTTTCCTGTCATGACGAGTTTTTGTAATTTAGGCTAATAAGTAGAGAGCATGTTCCTAATCAAATCGTGTTCTCACTCAGATTTTAATCCACCTCCGATTTTTTTTCTTAAGTTGAATAGGGTTTAAGTAAACTATGGCAGAGGTGTCAGTTTGATACTTAGTACCAATGTACTAGAGTTAGGCCATTATTGTAAAAAGGAAGTGCCCATAATGATGTTCCTAAATGTGGTGCATAGAACAATTTTTAGGTGTTTAGTATTTAGGATTGTAATTTTAATCCTTGAAGCCATTGAAACCATAACACAAAAATCTATGAAAACACCAGTTAGAATTCGAACTTGTTTTTTATCAAAAAGAAAGAAGCTTTAAGTTCTCAAAGAGAATAAGACCACTAAACTGAACCATATGCTTGGTTTTCATATTTGCTGTCAAAGAGAGAAAAAGAGAGAATTTCCCATATGAAATTTGCCAACATGCTGGCAAATTTGATTGAATTTGACATGGAGAAAACCAGGCATTAATCAGCAAAACTCGGATTTTGCTGACTTGTCAACTTTTTTTGCTTTATCGAAAGAAAGCTCTACACCGTATATAAACTTGTGATCTTTAAATTCAAAATCTGAAAAGTTTTTAGGTCACGTTTTCTTTCGTCATTTTTTTGGTGTTTTAGAACTGTATATTTTTCATGCGTTATATGTTAAAAGACCCTGCTTTCGTCTCCCCTCCTTCGTGCAAAAACACAATCGAGAGAACAATATCAAAGAAAACAAACTTGCTCTTTGGTTTTTTTGCTCTCTTGATCTCTTCCGTTTGAACTAATACTTTCTCATTTAATTACAATCACAGTTGCACACATAGTGAGTACTCCTCAAAAGTAACAATAAACGAGACTTCTTTAAAGTCGTTCTCTTTTCAAACCTGAGAAACAACAATAACAACAAAACAGAAAGTATGAGCTTTTACAAAAACAACGTAACTAATAATAACAGTGAACTTCTCTTGATGCCGACAACTCGGAAAGTTGCGATTTTTTCGATTTGTTAATGTAAGAATGAGACGACACTGAGAGAGCCGACGTTTCTGCTCATGCTGAGCGAAGTTTCTCATTGTACAAAATGGTCGGTACGAATACACATACATACTAATTTATTACAATGCAAGGGAATACAAAAAGTATAAGTCCATTTCTTTCTCAATTTTTAATAATTTTAATAATTTTTTATGTAATTTTTAAAAGTTTTTTAGGGTTATTTTTAAACACTTTTTAAGTCAACAAAATCCGAGCATCGATCATCACTATTCCAACTATGTATAATTATGGAATGACACGAAATTGGAAATTGAATGAAAAAGTTGATTATGACCCTAACTCAATATGTTCCGTATTTGAAACACATTTTGGAATTTTGGCTACTCAAGTTTCCCCTGGATTTATCATCGGTTTATACTGCAGAATTTTGACAATGAAACGTTGCCTGAAATAATCGTGCTCAAGTATAAAAAATCCAATTACTAAACAAATCTGTCATTCATCGGAAATGGAACGAAGACATCACTATACACATCATTTAAAAAAAAATCTTAAACAAATACCGAGCTATTTGATTTTTTAAAGTTTCAGTACAATTACCTCACCCTTCATAATCAATTGAACTGAGTACAAGTACAACCTAAAGTCAGCAAAGGTTAATTACATTCATATGTAACACAAAGAGCATACAAATTTCAATCTACTGTATGTATGACGCTTTACAAAACAGAAGATATAGTAGATGAAAAAAGTGCATATATTAAAATACAATTAGCGTATCATCAACATCATCAACAGCAGTAGCAATCAATAAGGCGAGCACACACACACACGTGCACACAACACATGCACGCATTTATAAAAAAAAATTGCAATTGATGAAGTAGATGTTGCCGCTGGCCAGTCAACCAACCAGCTAGCAACAACTGTGTTGTTGTTTATGATTTTTATTGTTATTCTAGCTAGAGAATATGGTATTATTTTTGCATATTAAAAAGTGTGTGGAGGACACTATAGTGTACTACATAGTTATATTTTATACCCTATATTATATTGCAGTTTTTTTTTTTTTTGCATTTCGTTGCTGCTGCTTTTTTATTGCCTGTTGTTGACAATAATGCAAAATAATAAAAACTAGCAATATACTTGTACATACATATGTATGTATAAACAACATGCTGATGATAACGCGTCTTATAAGTATATACTTTGAAATAAATTTATAATAACAAAAAAAGAGAAAAAAAATTATTACAAAACAAAAATACGATTCAAAGAAATTGGTACGTAAGTAAGAATTCAAAGAATATTGTGGAAAGTAATAGTAGAAAAATTATGTCAATAGCAAAAAATATTATTATTTTTATAATAATAAAAATTATAACAATAATTGGGTATTTTTACAATCGCTTTGACGTATGATTTTAATATGCAGAAAGTGTGCTGCATTTCTCTTCTTTTGTTGAAAATATTATTGAAAAAGTTATGTGAGTAATTGAAGAATTACGTATATGGGCAAATGTATAATTACGAAAGTAATTTAGGAATTAATGGGTAGTAATTAATACAAGTAGGTTTTGCTAAAAGTATTTATTGAATACAAATGAATTTAGAACTCTAAATGAAATTCGAAACTTTTTGGATTTGCTGGATAGACTACAAGAATGAAATATATTGGGTAAGGTTTCTAGATTGCAGAGTTCTACCTTTTTTCACATATCATCACATGGTAAAGTGCATTCAGTGAAGCTACGATGGACTAGGGTTGAAATCCTATTTGAAAAAAAAAAAAAAAAACACTTGACATTAAGAAAATGAGATTTAAACCAAAAATGAGTGGAAGCAACATGAGCCTGTTCTAGGCTGACAGAGTCTTAACAGCGAAACAGTGAGTATCTAATCTAAACCAGAGAGTGCGTGAGGTTGTTATTTGAAAAGGAGGAACTATAAATTTGGATCAATTCCTAACTAACTTTCAGCAACATTTAATTTCATTGAGCATAGCATTAGGGATGAGATTAAAACAATCAAAAATACTGATATGCACGAAGATGATGATGCAATCAGAATATTAATTTGAGTTTTCCTGCCTCTTGAGATGTAATTTTTTATATACTTCAGTCTTTCAAAAACCACAGATCTTCGTCAATAACTAAAAACTAATGTACAGACAACAAATTAGGCAGGATCAGATATATTCTCAGAGAACTGAAAACTGAGTTATGACTGAAAATGGCTAACTTGGTGTCCCTAAGGCAACCGTAGACTATCACGAAATCTACGTGAAAAAATAATATTAAAAAAAGAAGTTCGGAAGAAATATGGAGGAAAATAAACCACATCGCAAAAGATCGAAATCGTAAGAATTACGGATAGTTATCTACCACTTCCCGATGCAAAGATTGCAGAAGCAGTGGTTGTTCATTTGAAAAGTCTTGCATTTGAGTAGAGTTCTAGCCCCTGAAGAGGATTTCAGGAAGGAGGACACAAGGTAAAGTCGGTAAAGTCTGTGGCAGTCTGGCAAATGGGTGAGGCAGTATAACGCTTTTCTATTTGAAGTCGAAACATGTCTCCTTGCGCCGCCCCTTCGATAGTGATCCGACACCTGCCAGTAAATCAGTGATTATATGTAGAGTTTGGAACCCAACATACAAAAATTTCTCGACTGAACCCTAAAAAAACAGCGTAAGAATGGAAAATCAAACTCGAAAACATGACCTCTCAATTATCGGCAGTAGTGCCATTGAAGTAAATATTTAGTTTCTCACAACGTATCAACAAAAATTTTTGAATTTTATGTCTAACTAATAACTTTATTAATTAATAATTACTTTCATCGTGTTCTAAATACCCTAATATTTTGGCTTAGAACCATTTTCAATACCAAACCACTTATCAGATACAAACGTGACCCAAAAAGAAATGAATAATCAACCTTTGTAGAAGCAGTTCCCTCTGAAATTATAGGATATCAAAACTTTACAGAGTTTTGGTGGGTCAGAAAGGCAGTAATTTGTCATCGGCTGATATGACATATTAGTGTCTGACCGAATATTCGGCTCCTAAAAAAGCAAAAATGACGGAAGTTTTTTCCGAAGCCAAAGATTATAAGCACTATATTTTATAATAAACTTTATTACAGATTGACAGTGAAAAACTTTAATTTTTTATTTATTATTTATACAAATAAATAAATTTAAAGTGGTTCTCCGTTTGCTTGTTCCATTTTTACGTTTGAAATAGATTCACAACCTTACGAACTGAAATCAGTGATTTTTTGAAATGAAACTTCTTTAGCGAGGAGAAATCGCGTTGTTGTTGCACTCATACGAAACTAATAAGAAACGAAGTTATGCTGTTGTTAGTGTTTAGCGAACGAAGTGATATGGGGATCGGCTACATACAATCAAGCAGAGAGTTGACTTTTCGCAGGTGCTTTGTTGAGAGAGCCGACCGACGTCGCTGCTTTTTTTTTTGCATATAACTGTGTTCCAAATTCAAGACCAGATTATGTGAAAACTAGCAGAAAAACTGATTAGTGATTAGCGCCCTATAATTGCCCTTAAACAGTTGACAAGTTTTAGGACCAAAGCAAAAGTTGAAAGTTTTTGCACTGAGTTATTAATATTTTTCTGCTTATGTTTGTGCAAATAGATGAATTGTTTTTATATGAAAAAATTTACAATTTAAGATTTCAATTTTTTATATTTTAAAAATCCGTCGCCCAAAGGTTAGAGGAATAGCCCAAGTTCGGCTTCGGTTTTGGCCAAAAAAAACATATTCGGTCGGACATTATGATGTCAGAATCGTTTGTTAACTGCGCAAACCTAACTAACCAACTTTTGTTATATGACTTTGGTCAATGGCAAATTACTTAAAAACAACATCAACTCTAAAGATAATCCCTTTCAAATAAGTCTCTCAGTTGAATGTCTTTTTTAATATTTAGAGTCAGTTTTTCAGTGTATAGATTGAACTTTACAATTTTCCAAATATGTTTATAGAAATAATCTCAATAATCTTAGTTTACAAATAAGAAAAAAAAAAATAACATGCAAATCGATAAACTTAACAAAATGTACTATGAATATAAAAAATTTCACCTTACATCGTATAAATATGTAAAAGGGGAGGAGGAGGAGTCTATAGACATATATGTAACATAATATCCCTGTAATCGTTTAAGTACATACATATATACAAATATTTACACTAAATTTACAGTCGTAAATATATCAAATATAATTAATTAAAAAAATTAGCTAAAAAAGTAAACTAAAATCACAATAATTATTAAAATATTGAAATATTTTTAAGCTATAAAAGAAATTAGTGTAAAATCTAATTTGAAAAGCTTCGTATAACGAAAAGTTAAACATAAATTCGCACTGTTGCTAATTGACTATGAAACTTTTATTCACTTAAAATAATTAATTGAAATTGAAAAAAAAAAAAAAAAATAATAATGATTAAAAAAGGAATATTTTTAGACAATTTAAAGTGGCGTCAAGCAACTGTCGATGATTGCAAATGAAGGCCAAAAATTGCTACGGATATTAGCGCCACATAAAGTAAACAAACAATGACACAACATTATGATTTTAGTTTACTTTAAGTGTTTTATTTGTTTTCACATTTCTTGTTTATTAAATAATAAAACTAAAAAGCGCAAATAAAATTATACGGAAAGCGTTTCGCATATATACAGAGCGAATATATACATATATAAATTAATAAATTTTAATGAAAAATATTTTAATAAAAAGCTTTAATAAATCTTGCACCACACGGTAAGTAGAGTAGAGTTTTGTATAGATAGAAGAAGTCAAAAGCAAAGTTAGAAATTTTAATAATATAATAGAATTTTTTATATATACAATTTAATTCTTGTTTTTTATTTTATTTATTTTTTTTTTTTTTTTTTTGACAAACATTTTAACTTTAATAGTTAAATAAATACCAACTAAATTCTATTATATTATTAAAAAATTAATAGAAGGATATAGATTATAGTAAATATATAATTGAAGAAAGCAAACAAAAAAAAAACTAAAAAAGAAACTAAATAAAAGTAAATAAACAAATCATAAATAAAACTTACCGGTAGCGCACTCAGATGTTTCATAAGACATTGTCGATTGTACTTCTATTGCATTTTGTTCTTGTCTAAATTAGAAAACAAAAAGTGAAATATAATCATTATTCTCACTTAATTCAAATTAAGCATATCTTCTCGTCCCCCGCCACTTACCTATATATCACATCAGTAATAACTTGTTTCTCTGTATCTGTATATTCGGATCTTCGTCTACCAATTTTCTTTTCAATATCAGCCTCTACAAATTGACCCAACGGTTTTGTTGGAAATTCATTTAATTTTGCTTGTGGCGGTACATCTAATTTTAAATCTTTTAATTTTTTTAAAACACGCTCTAGCGCTTCAACAGCAAAATCATCGTTGTAACCGAAATTTTTATGTAATTTCACTTGTAAATATTCAATTATTGCATCCATATCTTTGAGACGCATTAATTCATGTTTGTGCAAATATAGTATAGTTATGGCCATAGCGCTAACAATACGTTCACCTTCAAGTAAGTAAATATCCCAGACGCGTAATGCTAAACTAAATGGAACCTGATAATAAAAAAAAGGAGATAACATTTTAATATATAATAATAATAATAATAATAAGATTAATAATGCAATAAAAATCCTCCTTTAAGTTTTAGGGTAATTTTACTAACTTGCATTATTGTATCTATTGACATCATATATCTGTCAAACTTAATTAAAGTTGTATAAATCAATTAAATAAATCAGATGGTACTAGAATCTATTTCTAATTTGACAGCAGCAAAATAGAAAAAGAGAGAAGTGAGAGCAGATATACAAAACAGTCGAAGAAGAATGAAGAAAAAAAAATTATGTCCGGCACATAATCATAGTAGAAGTGAAACTATGTTGTTTATTAGAAAATTGTTAAACATTTATAAAACAATCTGTTAAAGTTTTTGCAGTCCTCTTCTCTCTATTGTTGTTGTTGCTTTTCCTCTGTTGATACTCTCTACACTTATCGGCACAAACACGACTTAGTACACGTATATAATACATGAAGCGAAAGTTCAGTTATATGCAATCAAGCCGAGACTTCTATATCGACTCTCTCACTAAAGCACATGCGATGAAACTACGAGAAGTCAACTTGATTGTATGTAGCCGAATAACAACTGCATAACTTCGTTTCTTACTGATTTTGAGTGCAACAACAACAAATCGTAACGGTTGTTGTTGAAGCTTTTGCACTCTTCCTCTTTCTACATTTATCTGCACAAACATGACGTATCACACGTATATAATACATGAAAGGAAAATAGCTATATGCAGTCAAGGTCTCTCACTAAAGCACATTGAGATAAAACTGCAAGAAGTCGACTCTCTGCATGATTGTATGCAGCCGATCCCCATATAACTTTGTTCGCTAAACACTAACAACAACATAACTTCGTTTCTTATTAGTTTCGTATGAGTGCAACAACAACACGACTTCCCTTGCAAAATTTTCGATTTACCCTCGCTAAAGAAGTTTCACTTCAAAAATTGATTTTGTTTTGAGAGCCAACAGATGCCGCTTGCTATGGCAAGCGGAAAGTCGTTAATTAATTACATTCTCTAGAGTACCTACGCCAATTGAGAGAGTTTGCAGCCTATAGTTCTTGTTGCGTTTATCCCAGTACCAAAACGCACACAATCAAATTTTGCACCTGTGTGAGTGCTAAGAGAACTCGTTACGAAAGAGAATTCTATGAATGCAGTACACTGTGAAAATTTAAATGAAAGAAATTAGTTTTCTCTGTGATATAAATAAAAGTTCCTTTCCCTAATTTATATTAAGCCTTCTCTCAGTGCATTCAGCATCGACTGAGTGCTTTTGTTATGAACGATCATTAGTGTTGGTGTGAAAATCCGACAGCTATTGTCGTATACATGTGAAAACGGCTAGCCCTGGCTTATACCAATATGCAGCTTTTAACATTTATCACAAAGAGAAAACAAGTGCTGCCAGTTTTAAAATAAATTTTTGATTTCTCTAATAAATTTTAAACAACATCTGTTAAATTTTTGTATGGCAACTTCTGATGCAAAACAATAAAACAACAAAGAAAAAACGCGTACTGAGAGAGCCGACGTCGAGGTCTCTGTTTGTATTGGATGAAGCCGATTCCCATACGTTCATATGAAACTAAAAATAATAATTTCTATTGTCGTTATTGCAGTTTCATGAAAAGAAAAAAAACGGTGCCGCATAAATTCTTCATATAAAAAGACGAAAGCAAAACCAATGTCTGCTTAACCCTTTCGGGATCGCAAGGAAACCATTGGAGATAGCGCTAAACCGAATACGGATTCGTATTATCTGACTCCAATTCCTTGTTATAATTTTTGATCAATACAAACAGTTTGCAGTGCTGAAGGCATGAACTTTCGTAGGACACCGGTGCCAGGTGGTTTTCAATGAGATTTTTTACGAACTTTTTTATTAGATATTTTTTTTTAAAGATAGACAAAGTAACTTAGTATTAATTTTTCATTTAACCCTTTCTTGACCGCAAGGAAACTAGAACCGATAGCGCAAAACTGAGTTCAGATTCGTATTTTTCGACTTTCATTTCATTCTAAAAAAGGTTTTTAAAAAGATTATATTGAAGATCTATAGCAAAACTTCTATTTCCAAAAAAGTTAACAAAAATTTTAAAATATGGGAAATCACGTTTGAGTAAATAGTTTTTCCCACATCTTAAAAATTTGGTGTATTTGGACAAATTTTGTAAAAATTGTGAGCGATTGAAAATTAGCAAAAATTTACTTTGATCCGCTATATATATATCAATGTTTTTAAAAAGCCCTAAATTTATAAAAATTGATTGGGTAGTTTTTAAAAATCACCAAACTTAATCTTGTGACACTTGTGCCACCATAGTACCGACAAGGTTAAGGAAGTAATTTGGCATCGTTCATGATTTTGCGATGTTTATTTTAAGGGGTATGTGTGGAGTTCAATGCCGTAAACTTATTTTGTATTATTTGTATGTCTCTGAATAGAAGTCCAGATATAGTACACATATGGAATATGGAAATTTTTAAATGAAAAAGTGGAAACATTGCAGCAATTGTTAAGAAAATGTGTAGAAATATTTTGAATATAATTGATCCAGTAAACTGTGGCACTAAGGAACAACATTTAAACGCAACATTAGATTATCTTTTTAACTGGGATGCCTAGTGTAATTTAACTGCTGATGTTTTAAATTATCAACTATTGGAGATTTAAAGCAGTTATATTAAAATTACTCTAAAACCATAGATAAATCAAAAGAGGGGAAAAAATAACAATTTTAAAAAAGCCATTCCAACTTACCCGCTCAACAAATACAACAAAAAACCATTTGATAGCATACAATATCGCATCGACATTATGCTTAACAAAATGTTGATGTAATTTACGCATTATTTTCGACATAATACGATCATGATGCTCCAACACACGTGTCAATTTCGGAAATCCTTCGATGAATAAACCATGCATAGCATATTTTTTACCAACAATCAATTGATTCAGTCCCCAAAATGCCTCCTCCTCTTCCATATACAATAGCAGAACTCCCGCAACGCAGGCCATACCCTGACAATAACCCAATTCTGGATTATATATACTATATGCATTCAAAATATTAAACAATTGGCATTGCTTTGTACTGTAGCGTTGACGATACGCAAGATTATCACGAAATTGTCGATTCACATCGGAATCAATTTGACGAAATTCTGTAGAATATTTACGCGCTAACGTTAGCATACGTGTGTAAATTCCAACATTCGTTGCTAGCGATTCTCTAACATTCAGCAGGCGTATCCAGGCGGGCCAACGACAACGATCCGGTATACCTTTATAGACACGCTTGCGCAATTTTTCATGCTGTGGATTCCAGGCCTGTATCATTTTCATCCACTTCTTATCACGTTCCAATTCAACTTTGTTGCGGTGTACTTCTTGTGAATCGCGGGTATCGGGCAGGCGAGAATCATGCATGAAGCCATATCTGTGTGTGAATGAATAATGTGAGTGAGTTAGTGAGCGAGTGAATGAGCCGGAAGAAAGAAATAAACAAAAAAAAAAAACAAAAATAGAAAGAAAGAAATATATAAGTATAAGAAAGTGTGAAGTAAAGAGTAAAGCGAAAAAATTGTTGCGATTACTTAAAAATATGCTTTTTGCATTTTAAAATAATATAAACAAAAATGTTATTCGTTCGTGTTATTACTGAAGCAAGTATATATGAATGTATGTATGTCTGGCAAATGTTACGACGGACGACCATGGATTGCATGAAGATATTTATGATGAAAGCAAACAACCAAAACAACAATGAGCTATTTGGTGTACTTTTTTTTATATTCGTTTTTCGTTTCATTTCATTTTACTTTACTTAACTTTTAAGATAAGATTTTTGCTACTAAAGGAATTAATTATGATTTATTAAAAATAAAAAACAGCAAAAACCCATCTTAATTACACGAAAGTAAATGAAGAAATTGTTGCTAATTCTTTGAAAATAATTATAGTAAAGTTATTTAAGTTTGCAAAAAATAATAATAATAAGTAGAGATAATTTCAATGTATGTAGGTATTCAAAATTTGCTTAGAGCATTGTGTTACTTTGTTATTAACTAATTTCTCAAAAGAATTTCTCACATCAAACTAGAACAATTCTAATTAATACATTAGCTTCACTAACTTTAAAAAGAAACGCTGTTTTCTTTAAATAAAAACTATGAACGTGTGCCTGTGTGCTGAGTCATGTACGCATACATAGTGTAATGGATACTTTTTTTAGCATTCTAACTCCTACCACAAATAAAAAAAGCCAAAGACAACCAAAATCATTGATACATCATTTGCGTGTTAATATTTTAGTTTATAATTAATATTAAATTTAATAGTCTACAAATATCTGAGTTTACCTCACTTAGGCGAGTCTTTCCTGTCTAGTATACTGAGCTTAAATAAATAAATTTGAATTCTATTTTTGTTTATTATTGTAAATAAATCTATGAAAATAAGGCGCGTCGAGAGCGATATATTTCCATGCTATAATTGAATAAATATAATTAATACTGAAATCTCCTTTACCATCAAATAAAAATAAATATTTTCTTGTTTTTTTCGTTAGCCCACTAGGTATAATTCTATCGCTTATGAACATTTTAAGCCCATTAAAGGACATTTGTATTACTTATGTGTAATTAAATATTGATATACAATTAACCAACGATTATTTTTGCGCTATATATTTTTTGCATTTTCTTAGATTCAATAACAATATTTAGTAATTTGCTGCTTCTTCAGTGGTTTTCATAGTTCATTTCAAACATGGCGGAATGGAAGTAGCTGAATTCGACGGGTCGCTCTCATTTTCATTTTGGACTTTACCGCCAAATAAAACATCATATTGTATGCATAGTGTGTGTGTGTGATTCGTGAAACATTTGTGTGTATTTTGTCATTTCAATTCATGTAAAAACTATCAGTGTGGCCAACTTTTGTTTTTGAAAATCCGTTAAAATGAAGAAATAAATGCATATTTTCTTTCAAAAAGCGCTCAATTTTTTCCTTATAAAAGTGTTAAGCACAAATTTTTTACATAAAGTACAATCGCGATAATTCATACCCCATTAATTCGAAAATCTCAATAATTCGTAACAAACTGCTGGTCCCTTGAAAAATGAGCTTTAATTCGCAAAAATTCTACACATTTTGGTCCCCTCGCTAATTCGTATTTTTTTCCAATACAAGGTCTGTTTAAGTTCTTGTAAATCGAAATTGGTTGTTGACAACCTCTTATAATTCGTAATGCAAAGCAACATTCTATGGAACTATGATTCGAAAAATCATTGTAGATAGCTACGTATTTTTCTTATTTTAACCTTGGGATTGTATATCCCAATAATGTTCGAAAACTTAAGTAAAATGGGAGATACGGTTTCCATTTTATTTGAGTTTTCTTTAAAATACGGATGCTGCCTGTCAATGAGTGGATTGTATACACTTTGGTCACAAACAAATATACAGAGTCTATATTCTCTTCATTACTATCAGCTTCTTCTGGCCATAACACACTCTTTAATTTGAATTCAGAAGCATTATAAACACCAGTGCTGTTTATTTACGTCTTCAGGTATTTTGTAGTTTTCACAAAATGAATTTTCGTGTTTTAAACCATTTTTTATATGCAGTAAAGAATTTTTTTAATTGAGTGACTTACGGTTACGAACTTTGGCTTTAAATAAGTTCATTTCATCCGCTGACCGCTAAATTTAGCGGGAAAAGCTATGAGTTGGCCACACTGAAAACTACGCTCTCATAGTTTGACATTTAAAATTAGTTCCCCTCCCGGATGCGGCTACTTTCATTATTCTGCCATGACTTCAAATTAGTTAGTTGAGCAGAGAGAAAATATACACATCAGTACTCAATTTCTCAATTTTTGTTCTCATCAGAAAGAGAGTAAGAATAGACTTTCAATTGCATCCTATTTATGATCTAATCACAATATTTCACAAATAATAGCATTAAGAATCTTACTAGTCGGTAAGGACGCGGCAACCGGGGCTATATTTTATGGAAGAAATCGCTTTATGAACAAAAAAAAAACAAATATCAAAAGAGAACCAAACTACTTGTTGGTGTTTGTTTTGTTATTTGTGTATGCAGATTATTCGTTAGAAAATTCTGAGAGATGCCGTTACTCATGTCTTCTCTCTCTCATTTGTTATTTACTCCCGCTAAGCAATGCTTTTTACAACGATGAATGCAATGCTTTGTTCAATGAGCGAATTTTAAGAAACTTCCAACGCTAATATTTTAAAATTGGCTTAATCGATTTTACATTTGATAATTTTTGCACTTCTGGATCTTTTGGAATAAGGATGTAGTTACACTAATCAATGTATAGATGATAAAATAACCATTTTGTCAGGATACTATAATTTTCAGCTTTTTTTAAATCAAACAATTATAAATCTGAATTGAGAACATAACAATTTTTTAGTTATTTCTTGTATATAAAAGAGTTGAATTTTCAAATAAATAAAGCTACTTTTCACACATTAGATTATATTTATATATGGCTTTGAAATATATTTGGTTGTCCTGGAAGATATCAAATCATAAGTTAAGCCCAACATGATGCCGTGGTTATGCTATCAGTTTTTTGATTGCCAGTGGAAAATTCATTTAAATTTGTAATTTTTGTTAAAATTTGTTATGCTATTAATTTTGCGATTCCTGTCAAATATCATGAAAACTTCTCAGAGTATCTTTGCACTTCGGGAAATTGCCTTTCTTGTTTGCAGGATAGATAAACAGCATTTTGTAAAAACTACGAACATTTTTCAGTATAAACATTTATAAATTATCAGCAAACTGATTGGCTGCCAGTTTCCTTGCAGTTTAAAATCAATACTATTGTTTAGAGATAATGAAAATGAAGTCTAGATGTTGATTTTTCTTTGATTAGTGATGTCACAAGTGGAATAATTTTTTAACTCGAGTTATTCGAGTAAAAAATTACCTCAATTCAAGTTTGTATCACAACGAAAGAAAATCATTCCGAGCTGATGAGTTGCAACTTCGACGATCACATAATATGATCTCAGAGTTGGGAATATTCCTAGTGTATTTTGTATTTATCACTTGTAATAGCGAATCACTGAACTATGCACTCTCTTCGGTTATTCATCTTGGCATTTAATCAATTTGAACTTTCATTACAGTCTTCAGCGTATTGGCAAAGCTAACATACTCTAGATTCAAAATGGAAATCAGCGAATTACTCTTGATTCACTAACTTTACTCTCTTGACACATTGGTTGGACTTAAAATATTATTATCACTATCACTTTTTATGTCTTAGTGTGACCTCATTTAATATAAATCGTTAGTTTGCAATTATCTGGTACATACAGATTATGGAATAAGTCAATTTTCTTTGAAATACTTGAAAAATCAAACAAAAATTTTAACTGAAATATAACGAGGAACTGTGTTATGACAAGTGCGTTAGATGGAAAATGTAAGCCAAACTCGGGAAATTGGGTCGAAAATACATCAGAGCTAAGCATCCATACATTTATAACTTGCTGTTTAGATGGCTGTGACAATTTTCTTTCGGGTTAAAGCACGAAGGAGAAATGGGGAAACACAAATCAGGAGACTTTCTTCTGGTTTTAATATTCATCTTCTTATATCGTTGGAATTTTTGCTTTATATTGACCTGAGATTATTGGCACAACTTATAAATCGTACATGAATTTTTTATTTATAAAATGCTTTGCCGAGAGATGTCTCTATTAAGCTGCTAATAATGGCTGGCAATGGTATAAATCATGACAGAATAATAGAGGTAGCCGCATCCGGAAGGGAAACTAAGCTTAACTGTCAAATGAATGAAGAGCGCTGAGTGTAGTGATTTTTTTTTATAGATTGAAATCGCGAAACACACACATACGCTATGCATATGTATATGACTTTAGATGTGACGGTAGAGTCGAGAATGAAAATGAGAGTGGCATGTTGGATGCGGCTAACTCTATTATTCTGCCATGGTATATATTACGGATGCCTAAAAGTTTCTTATGAAAGTGCAAACACCAATTCAAATAAACTTTAGTATTATAAACTCATACGGTAGACAACAACAAAATCTGCATTGAAGATCAACAAAGCATACGAAAGTGTTTTTGCTTTGCACTTTGGTATCTTTACGCTGACTGTAGGGCATTTCAATTATAGCCTAACTAAAATTAATATTTATGCGTGTTTTATAATTAAAAGGTAATTAAAATAGAAAATACGTCTATATGGCAAAAACAAAAGGAGCAGATCAAATGGCAAATGACCCGCATGAGGAAATGAAAAAAATTGTAAAATTATAAATTATGTACATATTGCTCAGTAAAACTGTAGAGATAATATAAAAGAGAAACGAGAAAAAAAAATAATAATGAAAAACAAATGCAAGCAACAGTTTCAAGCTACTCGTAAACATAGATGAGTGTATAATATTGTGTTATCTTGAAATTCAAGTGCCTTTTTAAACAAGTTTGAAATATACATGTAGATGTTCTTAAAAACTAAAAAAATTAATGCAAACATAAAATATGAAAATATAATAGAATAATATGCCGCTTCCACTTACTTATCTGTAATGTGATAAATCTCAAATGTGGGATTCTCCCAGGCGTCGACCTCATTGGTGGGATCTAAGCCTAAAGAGTAACGATTGAAAACCATTTCACGTTCATCAGCTGCGCGTTTGAGCAGCACTTGCTGCTCTTCATCAATGGTCATCATGTTGTTGTTCTTATTATTATTGTCGAAGACGAAGTATGTAGGCGGAGTGTATGCGAGGAAAGTGCGTGCAAATGATTTCCAATTTGAAATCAAAAATATATGAAAATTGGCAAGATATGGAATTGTAATGACGAAGAATTTCTAATAATTATGATGACGAAACAAATCAAAACTAAATTTAAATGGAGATTTTTTTTTGTTTTTGCAAGAATTGATTCTTAATTTTTGTTGGTGCTGTGATCCTTTGCACTACACACGATTTAAATTAAAATTGTATGTGTGTGCGTTTGAGAATGCTTCAAATGTTAATTTCCTTTTGCGTTTCGTTATTTGTTGCTGTTGTTGTTTTCCTTTGTATTGAGATTTTCTATTGGGCTTCCTTTGGGAAGATTGTTCTTTGGCCATTTAGGACTTTCTTTTTTATGTTGCTGTTAATGATGTGGTTGATGATGTTTATAAAAAAAAATGCAGCAATAAATTCCAATGTGTACGAAACAAGTATTTTTTTAAAATACCAATACCCCACTCGTTGTTGTTCGCACAATTTTTAGCTAGCGCCTGAATGTGTCAACGCTTCCAATCACACAAGCTCCGTCGCCGTCGATTTTGTCAAAGAACAATGACGTGATTGCTTTTTTTTTGTTTTATTATCCGTCTCGAGACTGGGAGAGACGCCCCCACAATAGCGTGGCAGTCTGCACACACTCACACACACTTTCTTTTTATAAATGTTTTCGAAATTATTTGAAATTGCTTTTATTTTTGGAATATATGTTTTTCTTCACGTTTTTATTTTCTTAGATTTTTTGTAGCTTTCTTATCTCTTTGACTTCTTTCGTTTATATTTCGGTTTCTTATTTTTTTTTTTTTTTTGTTTCTTGCTTGGCGTTGCTTTTCACTTTTTCTCGTTTGTGTGTGTAAATTCCTCTCGGACCCGTCAACAAATTTTCTTTTGTAATTCCTATTTTGCGTACTTTACATTTTATATGACTTTGGAATGCATTTATTTCAATATATTTCACTTTTCTATTATCTTTACTACATTTTGCACTAATTTTTATTATATTTTTACAAAGAATTTTATTAATTTTTGTTAATAATTTCTCTCAACACAACAGCAAAACTGACGTTTTCGATGAAATCTACAGAACTGCCAGTAATTTTGATTTTTTTTGTGTCCATTTTGACATTTATGTGACTTGGCAGCACTGCTAATTTGCCTGACAGAGTTGAATATATACGTAGCTTATTCTTCTTTTTAAAAATTTGGACTTAACCTTTAACTGTGGAGGTGGTGGTAAATTATACCCCACCTTGTGAAATAAAGTACCAGTTTTGTTGAACTTAAAAAAAAAGTTTTCAAATTTTAAATTTATTTTAATTAAAAATGTTATTAGCTTGTTTCCAAAGAACAAATAATTATCAAAAACCTTTATTTTACTAAAAAATTTTAGTAAAGTTAAAAGGTAAAAAATTCACCTCTATATTTAAAAGTTAATATAAAAAACTAAAGTGGCCAGCATGCATTTGAAATTTTTTTTTTAATTTTTACTAGCTTTTATTGGGTGGAGGGGAGTTTTTAGGGGATTAGTTTCTAAAAAAGATTGTGAATTTGGAAACGGTGACCAGAAAGTAAAAGTCGTAAAAGGGAGGGGGATACTTTAAAAAACCTTGCTTGACTTGGATCCGTTAAGGATAGTAGAATATATAGTATTTCTGAATAAGTTTTTCGTTTGGGGTCATAAGGTTGATTTTTGTTTAATTCTACCAGTTAGAACTTTTGATTTAGAAGTTTGAAAAAATTTAAAACTAAACTAAGCTTACTATATACTATATACAACTGGCAGGGAATAATTTGAAGCGTTCCAGATAATTTGAAGCGTTACAAATAATTTGAATCACTACAGAAATTTTCTTTATTTACACCGGATGTATACGAAATTCTGTTGCGTTCCGCAAAACACTATCTTATTGGCACTCAAAGAGATATCACAGATCTCAAAAATATGTAGTATACTCCTTGGTTCAATGGAATTGTTACACGCACGTACAATTTTTGAGATAAATAGTGAGCCACAAATTTGATTTATGGTAACCTATGAATTGCACAACTTCCAAAAGTAGTTTCATTTGGCCTAGTCATATATTATATTGCCTAGATATAAAAGTATGATTCAATGTGAATAATTTAAATTGTTTTATTGTTTACGAAAAAAGGAGCACCGAAGCTGTATTAGAGTTGAAAGATTAGAAAGTATTAAATATTAAATGAAATATAAGGGACATCGGAGGTGTATAAAAAGAGCATTATTTCAATTTAATTTACAATTCTTTATTCGATATATAAGATGCTTACCCTAGGGCGATTGGATCCAGTAGCATCTTCTTATATAACCTAAAACTACAAGTCATCTGACAGTTCAATTTTACAAAAGGAATTCAGCTATTCAACGAAGGAACAGTGAAGATGTTTTTGTGTGTACTACAAATTAGGGTGTTTTGTAAAATGCATAAAGTTGTATTCACTTGAACACATTAACAGCATTTTGAAGAAATGAAAAAAAAATTGATCTCTTTTTTCAGGGTAAAATCAAGAAGTTACAAAAAGAAAATATCGTTTTTTTCAACTAAAATTTTTTATATTGTCTAGACAATAATTGGATGACACTATTCGGTTTATACAGTTATTATACTTTAGGTTATTTAATTTATTTGCAACAAAATACTAATTATTTCACTCTATCAGCGCTTTAAAAACCACACAAATTAACCATGAAAAATCATATGACAGCCATCATAACATACTTTGGACAGAGAATTTAATCCCCAAAAAGTGGCATGACCGGGGATCATTTGATCGTCAACATAACATCGTCTTATGCATTGCCATCCATTTAATGATGATGATATACGATGATTCATATGAAACTATAACATTCCTGTTACATCCACCGATACATTTCGAGTTGGAGAGTGCTGCCTGTATTTGTTATTGTGCAATTTTTGACAGTTGTGAAACACGGAAAAGTAAAACCGGCAAAAACACAATTCCCTCGCATAGTTCATTAATCTATCGTTCTGCATAACAAACAAAAATGAAGTAAATGAAATAAAATTAACTAAAAAATGGTAAAATTAAATATAAATTAATACATTCATAGATTAAGCGTCGATGGTTTACTGGTCTACTTCCCCTATGAGTATATTTACCCAGAACAATATGCATACATGCTAGAGCTGAAACGCACGCTGGATGCTAAAGGACACTGCCTGTTGGAAATGCCCTCGGGAACAGGCAAAACAGCCACACTACTCTCGTTAATTGTTGCTTATATGATTGAACATCCAGAGACAATACGTAAATTAGTCTATTGTTCCCGTACAGTGCCAGAAATTGAAAAAGTCATAGCTGAATTACAAAGTCTTATGGTTTACTATGAAAAAAATGCGCCACAACAACCAGGCTTAACAGGACTAGTGCTGAGTTCACGTAAAAATATGTGCATTCATCCGGATGTGAGTAGAGAGCGTGAGGGCAAATCGGTAGATGGTAAATGTTATGGCCTGACAGCGAGTTATGTACGTGAGCGGCATGAGATGGACCCAGAGACACCAATTTGTAAGTATATAATTCTATGAAAAGAAAGTATAATCTAATAGAAACTTATTCGCAGGTCAATACTATGAAGGCTTTAGCTTGGAGGGTAAAGAGTCGACGTTGCCTGTTGGCATCTACAGTATTGATGATATGAAAGAGTTTGGACGCATGCGTAACTGGTGTCCTTATTTTATGGCACGCTATGCGGTTTGTTCTTTTTTGTTTTAATGCTTACGCTTTTGAAATCTTGTAAGTCATACAACTTTCTATAGATTTCCCAAGCTCACATTGTGGTCTACAGTTATCATTATCTTTTGGATCCAAAAATTGCTGAAATTGTGTCCAAAGAAATGATCAGGGAAACGTGTATTGTTTTCGATGAAGCGCATAATATCGATAATGTCTGCATTGATTCAATGAGCGTTAAAATCAATAGGCGTACAGTGGAACGCAGCACAAATGCTTTGAATAATTTGCAGAAATTAGTACAAGAGTAAGAGAGATGAAATTTAACACTTATCCGCACTTTTGAGCCCTGAGCCCCATTTAAATAATATTTTTTTCTCAATTATTCAACTATGTATTTTATTATTTAATATTTCTAGCATACGTGAAGAAGATACAAATCGCTTAAACGATGAATATCAACGTATGGTACAGGGCCTCAGAGATGCTAGCGTACAGCGTGATACTGATATGGTTTTGGCAAATCCTATTTTGCCTGCAGATGTGCTGAAAGGTTTTTAATATATCAATTTAAAAAATAGTGATTTAATCTCTTTGATATTTTAGAGGTTGTTCCCGGCAATATACGCAATGCCGATCATTTTCTTGCCTTTTTGCGGCGTTTAATTGAATACATCAAAACACGTCTAAGGGTACATCATGTCGTTCAAGAGTCACCTGCTGGTTTTCTTAAAGATGTTGCCTCGAAAATTTGCATTGAACGAAAACCTTTACGTTTTTGTGCTGAACGTTTGGCGAGTTTGTTGCGTACACTTGAAATTACGGATATGACAGAGTATGGCGCTTTAGTGTTGGTAAGGAAGAGGACCAATTGTGTGTTGTTTATTAATTTGAAGTTGTTACTACTATCTATTTTGAAACCCTCCCCCCAAACTCTCCCCTCTTTAGATTAATTTTTTTTCGTATGTCCAAATCGTTTATTTCTACCTTCAATCTTCTTATCTTCCCCGCAGATTACCCACTTTGCTACCTTAGTATCCACTTACACAAAAGGTTTCACAATCATCATAGAGCCGTTCGATGATAAAACGCCTACTGTTGCAAATCCCATATTGCATTTTAGCTGCTTAGATTCATCAATTGCTATGGCACCGGTATTTAAACGTTTTCAAACTGTAGTCATCACATCGGGTACATTATCACCCATGGATATGTATCCAAAAATATTGGACTTTGATCCTGTAATAATGAGTTCCTTTACGATGACCTTAGCGCGCCCGTGTCTATTGCCAATGGTGAGCAGAAGAACTTTAATTTATCCTTTGTTTCTTAATACAAATTAATGGCTTCATTTTTAGATTGTATCTAAAGGTAATGATCAAGTTGCAATCTCTTCAAAATTTGAAACACGTGAAGATACTGCAGTCATACGTAACTATGGGCAATTGCTAGTGGAAACAGCAAAAACAGTGCCTGATGGAATTGTGTGTTTTTTTACATCATATTTATATTTGGAATCTGTGGTCGCTTCATGGTATGATCAGGGAATTGTAGATACATTATTACGTTATAAATTGTTGTTTATTGAGACGCAAGATAATGCAGAGACAAGTTATGCGCTTATGAATTATGTAAAGGTATATATGGGATAATTGCATTGACTTTAATGGCTACTTAACTATTTTCTAATGTGATTTTTTGTTTTATTTCCTTCCCTTTCTCCCTTACAGGCCTGTGATTGCGGTCGCGGTGCTGTATTACTCGCAGTTGCACGTGGTAAAGTCTCTGAAGGCGTCGATTTCGATCATCATTATGGGCGCGCTGTACTCATGTTTGGCATTCCATACGTTTATACACAGTCGCGCATTTTGAAAGCACGTCTCGATTACTTGCGCGATCAATTTCAAATACGTGAAAATGATTTCCTAACATTCGATGCAATGCGTCATGCGGCACAGTGTGTGGGGCGCGTCTTGCGTGGCAAAACCGATTATGGTATTATGATATTCGCTGATAAACGTTTTTCACGCCAAGATAAACGTAGTCGTTTACCCAAATGGATACAAGAACATTTGGTTGATAGCTTTTGTAATCTTAGTACTGAAGAGTGTATGCAATTGGCACGCCGCTGGTTACGACGCATGGCGCAACCATTTACACGTGAAGATCAATTGGGAATATCGTTGCTGACGCTAGCACAGCTAGAAAACATTGAAAAGGAAAAGTTAGAGAGGCAAGCACAAGGAAAAGAGGGTGTGGGTGGTGAGGTGATGGAGTTGTAAAACAACTCATTGTACGGAAGAATCAATTTAAGTTGTCAAATAAAATTCCAATAAATAAATAAACTTTGTACTTTATTTTGGTAAAACTTGCAATCATTCAATTGCAATTAGCCTTAAAGTTTATTTCATTCAATTTTATCCAACAGCATTCATGAATCTGGACTTGCCTGACTGCTTCCTTGCGCGTCTTCCGGCTAACATCAAAAACAGCTGCTCAGTCACTTTTCGCACTGTTGTATTACTGCTTAGTGTGGCTCTGATGCTGCGCGCCAGCCCACAAAACCAGAACCTTGTAATTAAATAAAATCACACAAAAAGTAAATGAAATAATACTGAAACAAATGACATTGAGGAGATTGTTTCAAATAAATTAAAACAACGTAAATAAAATTAAATTGTGCATGTCTTTTAAATGCTAATTTTAAAAAGCAATTTATTCAATTCGACGAATTTTTTTTCTTTTTATTTCTTCTTATTTTTGCTCTTTTTTTGTGTGATTTTGTTAAATTTTGTTTGAGATATTACTATAATAGCTTTTTAATGAGTAATGAATTACAAATTATAATTACTACTATTGAAAAACTATAGCAATTTATTGCAATTAATTCTATTGAAATGCAATTGGTTCAATTGAAAAGTTTGTGGTTAAGATTCATAGATTTATTGGAAAAAATAGGAAAAACCCAGTTACTATTCCAATCCAATGATATTACGTGATCTTTTTTTTACTCACATCTCCATATTACAATGCAAATGTCAATTTATGTTTCATCAGACTCACTTCTGCGAGCACTAACCAAGTGGTGAGGAGAGTAAGAGCATGGAAACTAAGCTTAACACTCTCAAAATTAATGGTACATCCTCAGTGCTGCGATTTCAATGCATTTTAGTAATTTCTGTTTAAAATATTAATTACTAGTTTAAGTAATAAATATTTTATTTAAATAGGCGGAAAGCTCAATACATTTGCATTTACAGCAAAAAAAAATATTCTATTGCAAGTGTTTTTGTGAAACGAAAAGAAAAATAAAATACTTTTTCGCATGTTCGCTTGAGTGAGAGCGCATATTTACATTTAGAATATTTTTCTCTTCCCGTGTGTTCGATTGGTAACGATTCTTTACTGTATGAATAATGTTAAAATGGGGGAAAAGAACTGCTCAACTGTTAAACGATTCTGTAATGTTAAGCCATTTTGAATGTTAAATGGATTCTGTGAAACGATTCTGTACTGTTAAACGATTTTGAATGTTAAATGGGTTCTGTTAAACGATTCTGTACTGTTTGAAAGTTAAAATGAAAAAACTATTCTACTGTTATTGTTGTTGTGTTGTACAGACGCGACTTATTACCTATTTTTACCTGCTTTAATGTCAACAGATTTGTATAAAACTCATATTGTATTTGCTTTACCGCTTTACGATTTAAGTTTCAAGTGAATATAGGTAAAAAGGAAGTTCAAGTTTTTTCTTAGCGTTTTAATATTATTTCAAATTTTCTTGAACTTTAAATTTCACTGATCAATTGCCACCCAGGAAATAAGCTAGAATGACTAAGAAGCTATGTAGTGCAACACGAATCTCAAATTAGTATACTAAGAAAAATAAGACAATATATTCTATGAAGTGCTCTAATGCTATAAATCGAGCCAAGCAAAACATCTCATTCAACATGGTTACTAGCACTATGATTGCGATTTTTCAATTTGTTTGCGTCATTCTGGTAGCTACTTAACGATAAATGTTTCTTTTTAAATTCTGTCGATGCGGCAAGATGGCATTTTCTATGAAAAGACAAACCGATAAGTAATAATGTAAACTTTGCTGCAGTACCTTAACACATGGTAACAACAATGGCAACTGGTGTAGTGGTGCTGGGACGAAGTAATTGGTGCTGGGAATTTCAATGAATAATTTTAAACGTGCATAGTTAAAGTCGATAGCATTGGAACACGAAATATCTTTAATGAGGCCCTAATGGGCTTTACACAAACCAACAATTAAGCGAGTAAACGAAAAATCTATACTAAGATACTGAAATGAATGAGTTAACATTAGGTGCTCGTGCAAATTCAAGTATTTCCACATTATAGGAGCAAAAAGAAAAATATCAATGGCTAAGAAAAAGGAAAATCACGAGCTCTAAATATGCTAGAGTAGTAAAGATAAGGATGAAGATAAGGTTAATATGAATTCAAGCATTAAGAATCAATAGAAAAATTTACAAATTATGGTCGAAAGCATATTTAAAATTGCTAATAATGACCAACCCTCCCCCTCCTTCTTCTCTCTTTCTCTTTTAGTAAATCCCAGATACAAAACGTTTGTCTATAATGAAATCTAAATGAAAACTCGTTCTCTCTCTCTCTCGCTTCCCTTCAGTGTGGCCAACTCAGCGCTTTTCCCGCTGATTTTAGTGCTTTTTGAAAATTAAAACGCGGAAAAAAGTGATTTAGCGCTCAGCCTGTTTTTTCAATTTAAAATATCTTCGAAAAATCAGATGTGTGCCTGTGTTAGTGAAAAAGTTCAAATGTATTGAGTTTTCTCGCACTTTTATAAGGGGAAAAAATTTAACGCTTTTTTTAAAAAAATACGCGTTTTTTCGTCATTTTAGCGGATTTTGAAAAATAAAAGTTGGCCACTCTGCTTCCCTTCCTCTCTTATTTCCCCCCTTTCATATATCTCTTCTTCCCTCCTAATCTCTTTCATACTCTTGATCTCCCTTTCACCGCTCCCTTCTCTTTTTTCTCTTCTCTCCCTCTCATCATTTTTCTTGCGTTACGTAACGTCGATTTCATGCGATCAAATACAGATGTGTTACAAATTATTAAATTAATAGAAATACGTGACTAGGGGGAGGGAGGATCAAAGGATTGGTCAAAAATTACGTTATGTAATATGTGAACGAACCGAAACGTATATGGCGCCAGCTGCTTTTAGAGAGAAAAATAAATTTAAAATATTGAAATAACTGCGATTGAAAAATTTCTACCCTTTGAGTTTTTACTGCTAATGACGGTGAGTAGATCAGATTAGATTAAATTTAAGGGTGGGAATGAAACCCATTGATTTTTCGTAGCACGTAATACGTGGGACTGAAGCAACTGTTTGATCACCACTGCTCATTAAACTACGATTGACTTTTGACATATTGTTCAAACTGCCGGAATTCGAAGTGTTTAACTACGACATAAGTACTTCCAGGTATTTCTATATACCACAATTTCCTACTATTTAGCATTTAACAAGCGCCTATATTGAAAAAAAAAAAAAAACTCAAACGCTTCTAGTAAAAAGTTCTAATTTTCTAATGTGGTCTTGATGTTATAATTTAATACTGACGCACTTTCAAACTTTAACTTGAGTGTTCTTTTTGTGTGTTTGTGTTTCAGAAATTGCTCATAGTTCATTAACAAGAAATTAGAAGTCAATTAAAAAAATTACAAAAATGCATCTGAAGCCAAAAGAAACACATTTATACATGCATATAAAATATACACAGTATGGACCAAACAAAAGAGAGCAAAACAACAACTTGTTGTTGTAGAGAGAAAAGAGTAATAAAGTTTAATTAGCTTTTTGCTTTTCAAATCAAATAAAGAAACACCAAAAGCTTAATAATATTGCAAAAATATAAAGAGAGAGAAAAATCAAAGTGAGTAATAAGTGAGAAAGAGCTAAAGTAAAAACAAAGAAGAGCCCAAGCAACTACTTAATGCAAGAACTGAGCGGTGAGTTATACTCACTCCCATATAAACACATACTCGCGCATAACGTATAAAATTTCCTGTAGAGTAGTCCTCGAATCGTGTATAGTGTAACCAATGCAAAACAGAAATTGAGCGGAAAATTTGTTCAAGCCATAACGAACTCAAAATCGCGCACAACAACAACACAACAATAAAAAAGAACTTTCGATTTTTCATAATAAATAAAAAGGTTTCTACTAAATGACAAACCGTTTAGTCGGTAGATGCTTAGGAAAGTGAAACAACAAACTACAACGTTACGCCGCAACAACACACAATACGTTAAACAAATGCTAACGTAAAGCGAGTAGAGTAATAGAGTCGAAAAAAGCGCGTTTGAAAACGTAACGTTAGAACTGAACTGAGAAATTAAACATAGACCGGAAGTTGAAGTTGTTTAACAAAGAAAATAAATTTCAATTTAAACAAACAAAATTATTCGAAAAAACTTACTCAAAAAAATAGAAAAAACTTAATTTTAATTTAATTTAAAAATCGCCGAGCGTATTGTTCTTTTGTGATATAGTTTTATTTATTTTTTAAAATTTAATTTTAATATTTATTTGAAACAAAAAAACCAAAAACCAAATCAAAATGAAGCAATTGAGTGAAATTCAAAATGGTCAGCACCAAAACGGTCATGACCATCAGAAACTGCCAGAAAAACAGCAAATGCCCCCATGCTCAGAGGCTGAGGATGACACAACCAATGGTGGCGGTGTTGATAGCAAGAGCAGCAACGGTTGCAGCAGCGATAGCAGCAGTGCAAACGAACAGAAACAGCTGATGCAATTGACCAATTCGAATACTCCAAATAAAAATGGGCTCCGTTTGAACTTGCTGAGTAATGCGAATGGGAGCGCTGAAGTGAATTCCAAACAATGCAAAAATGGTAAGTACAACAAAAAAACTAAAGAAAATACAAAACATGGTGTTGACAGCAAAAATCTTATACTTGTTCTTTTTTTGTATTATTAATGATACAGAAAAAACCGTATCAGGATTCGTAAGCGATACATATAATTACGAATTCAGCTTTTGCATACCATCGATTACAGACATATGTATCGATCTGAAAAATAAATTTCCAGAATTTTCAACAAAAAACGGCGATAGATTTCTATGATTTTCGAATAGTGAAGTGTAAATAAACCAAAATTCCTTTACGTTTTGTTTACAAATTTTTTGCCGATTCTTTTGCCTTTCAGAATCCCACAGAGAAAAGGCGAAACTTAAAGTGGATTATGTATTTTTCTATTCATCAAGTAAAAGAGTCAGACAATAAAGTCAGAAAATAAAAATGATCGTCCCTAATCGCAAAATCTCAAAAGGCGTGAAGCTATAGCTCCTCCTGTCTCCTTTTTCCTCCCCCTCTTACCCTTCTGTAGTGTCTGTTCCTTTCACTCATTTCAAATTTACATAATTTATGCCTGCAAAACATCAAAGTTCATGGTCATTTGAATGCAAAGTATATTTCTATGACACACATACATTTTTAATTGGAGCAATTAAAAATTTGCAAAATTTTAAAATTGCATTTAAATACATAAAGCTAGTATAGAGTTTTTAACAAGACACTGAACTTTGGAGGCTAAAAAGTTTCAAAGCAAAAGTTTTAATTTTAAAAATAATAAAATAAAATCCACCAGGTATAGATTACCTTTATTATTCGAATTTAATTCAGAAATTATGATTAGCCCTAATCACGCTTTATAGTAAAGTGCTGGGTAACGAAGTAACAGGTTAAAAGTGTAAAACAAATTGACTTTACAATAAAAAAATATACGACATTTGATTTTACCCACACTTTACATTTTTACTCTGGTTCAATCCTTGACTAAAATATTTGTAACCCTGGTATCTTCAGTAAAAGAAAAAGTCAGTGCTGCCTACTTACTGTTTTATATGATAACATAAAATAAAAGACAAGAGTTTTGTTGCCAGTTCAATAAATTGGCAGCACTGATCGCAGAGAACAAAAACAGATGATTGATATTTACCTGAGAGTGCATTATCTCAGTTTCAGATGTGCTCACTCTCTCTAAGGTAAAACATTTCTTTTCCCGTTACCCAGCATTTTACTGTAAAGAGCAAGGCGTATTTAATAGGGTGAAGTCATCTCTGAGAATTATCTCATTTTATTTGAAGAGCCAAGTTGAAGTGTCAAAATAGTGCAAAATGTAAATAAACAAAAGTGCAGTGCAAAAATTCAAATTTTTAATATACACAGCGAAAGTTGTTTTTAGCACTATAACTTATACTCTCTGAGATGACTTCGCCTTATTGCATACGCCTTGATGTAAAAGTACGTTTAAAATATTCTCACTCATAGAAATTTTTGTATAGCATATATACATACAAACTTCAGTTTTATTATTGTTGGTTGTATAATTCACGCTTTCAAAATTAAAGTATTTGTATTTTAAACTTCCTTGTATATTGCTTATTATTGTAAATCATATACTTTAGAATATAATTAACATTAGAAAGTGAAAGTATGAACAACATATGGTAGTATTTATTTTTTTACTGTAAAACGCTGCTAAAAGGCGAAATTAAATATTTTAAAAATGAATGATATTGTCAAATCATTTACAAATCCTCCTATCGTAGTGAAACTCTCCACTAGCTGAAAGAATGGAAAATTCCTTAAAGCACTAAATGAAAGGTTTTGAACTCGTATGCTGCTCAAGGTAATACTAAAATACTAAAAGGCTGTTTTGTCGAATTAATGTTTAAACTTCAGTTTAAGTAATCACACTTGAAGTTTAATTTCAAACAAACCCTAAGAAGTTATATTATTTTTGAGTCCAGAATGAAAAAAGGGTGCCATGTTTAATGCGATAATATTTAATAGTTTACAGCTGTGCCCAAAAAAAAAAAAAAGAAACTGTGTAAAAATAAAAAAAATACATTTTATCAAAAATGGTAAGTTTTCCAGTTTTTTATACATTTTGACATATTTTATGGTGAACTTAATGATGACACTGAACACTGAACTGCGGCGCTATCATAGCCGGCATGAAAGTGGAAGCTGAATTGCAAGAAGAAAAGCGCAGAAATGCTAGGTATTGGTTAAATCCGTACCTCAAGGAAAGGAATGACAAGGGAAAGTTCATAATCAATTTCGACAGGATTACGTACATACTGGTCCATGAGAAAAAGTACAATATAAAAATAAAATTATAAAATATAAAATACCAAAAATCATACTTGATTTTAGATACAAGTTTTCCTCAAAATGTCACTTTAATGAACCACAGTGGTCCACAGCATTTCTTTTTTGTTTGTTTTTGGAATGCAGCTGATTGCTGATGCTTCAGTTTGTGCCCGGCCTTTTAGATTCTTTCGCCAACTGCCGCTTTTCCTCCGCTGTGAATTTCACAATTCTCTTTTGACGCTTTGATATGCTTTGTTGTGTACTTTCCATTCCTGAAATTTTTCCAATATTATCAATTAAACTAATGACTGAATTTACTTACTTTGGTGGTGCATAAGCGCCTGGTGGTATTGGTGCTCGGTGTTCGACGAACATAAAACATTTTCTCCCGTGCTCGGTCAAGGCGGTTACATTCAGCTCGTTGCAGAATTACTTTTTGTCAAAATATACTCGTTTGCTTAATACTATATTGTATGTAATGATACTGTTTTGTAAAATAACTCATTGCCACCCTGAATACTCGACGTGCTCGGTGTACAATACACCGAGTTACACGATCAATGTTTTGCTGTCAAACAATGAAATTGTTGTTGCTTTGAAAAATGAACAAGAGAGGATGAACACATTTCACTTCAAATTTTTTTACTGAGGAAAAAAACCTGCATCACTTCAAATAAAATGGGGTTGCTGTAGATACTGTTGCATTTTATTGGAAATACTAATATTTTATGAAAAATACTAGACTTTTTACAAACTTTTAAATAATTTTTTTTTTCTTTGCCACCCTTTGCGTTGGTTGGCTTTTGTTTGTTTGTGAAAATGAGTGCTGTTTAAAAAAATACTTAATAATTTTTATGAAAACATGGGAATTCAATGGCCAAGTAACAAAGTCGCGAAGTTTATTTTAATAGTTCGCAAATTTTAAAGATTATTTTTCTGCGTTTTTTATATATATAAATGCAATTTTTTTTTGTATAATTTGTTGCTATTTCCACGAATTTTATCTCATATTGTCATTATAATTATTTTTCATCCAATTCCATTCCAATTGTTGAATTTTCATTCACTTTAAAATACAATTAAATACTTTTTAGTTGGAAAAACATAGTTGCAGATAAAAGTATTAAAAAATAACATTCAGCAAAAAACTGATAGTGTAGCAGGGCATCAAACAAAACGATGAAAAGAGTGTAAAAACAGAAAACATTGACAGCAAAACATTGACCGTGTAACATCAGCCTATCGTGTTCGGTGTGAGAGTGAGTACAGACTCTCTCTTTGTGTTCGGTACAACAACAATTTCATGGTGCTCGCCGAGCATAGTCCCAATATAACCACAGCCTAACTGTCATTTTTCTTCCAGAAAAAATTTTAACCATATTTTTCTTCGTAAAACCTGTGTTACCATATTCACATTTCACTAAAACAAAAGGTACTAAAAAAAAGCGTATTAAATTTTTATGAGCTGGATACTCTCTCAAGAAAATTCCATGAGCATTTATTGAGTGTTTTTTAAAAATTAAGTTTTAGCTTTAATTTGGAGGTAAATACAGACCTTTAACAAGTTCGAAATACAGACAATGGCAGAAGATACAAAAAAAATACATATCAAAATAAAAAAACATTTTATATTTGACAGGCTGAGAGGAAAAGCTAGCTAAAATTTGTATAAGAGCAAAAGTGAAATAATTTAGAGTGTCAGTGCAAGAATGGCATAAGTAATACGGTTTAGAGTGAAAATGAAACGTCTTAAAAGTAAGAGCAAAAATGGTATAACAATTCTTTCAGAGCAAGAACTGCATAGTTTTTCATTCCGTTTTCGCTCTGAACATATTTCGTTTTACTTTTGCTCTGAATATATTTCGTTTTGCTTTTGCTCTTAAGTAAAATTATTCCACTTTTTTCTGAACGTAGAAGTTATACCACTTTTCCTCTCAGCCTCTCATTTCTCAATCTCTATATCATTGTAAGGGTTTTCTAAATTGTACATGAAATCTCATAAATATTCCATGTTATTAATAACTTTTTGGAAAATGATCTACATTCTTAGGTTTCCACGGTCATATGCATACAATTTCCTAAATGCGCATTAGAAATATAATTTGTGTTTTAGTCTCCCCTCCTCAAAGGTGACCCTTTCTAGAACGTAATGTTGTAATGGTAGATTAATAACAAATTAAAATCGGAAAAACATAAAAGTTCTCAAATTGCATACATTAAAATAGAATAAAAAAAAATTAATAAATATAAACTTGTTACAACATTAACTGAAACTAACTATATGAAAAGAAAAACCTAACAAAACGTGCTAATAAATACAGATTGAAAAAAATGAAATACCAATTCTCTAAACACTACATCATACAACTATTATGTAAACACTAATCATTTTCAAGCGTCTACTATATTTTATTTTTATTATTAACCATAGAACTATGGCTGCGTGTGTAGGGTATAAAAAAAATAAATAAATGTGGACGCCAATAATGTGGTTTGGAAAAAAATATATATTTAAAAGTATGAATAAAATGCATTAACATGATAGATAACATAAGTTTTGACGCCATTTTTTTTTTCTTTTCATTTCAATGCTGAATAAATGAAATCAAATATCAAATTATTAAATCATAAATTTATTGAGGTATTTTATAAGAACGAAACCTAAGAAAAAAATAAAAAAAAAAATTTTCTCAACCGCATAAATAACTAAAGCTTAAATTTCGCATTCAACCAAAAATACCAACCTCAAATATGCAAAAAAAAAAAATTTAAGCGTGTAGTTTCAAAACAAAAATATTGGAAGAATTAAAAAAAAAATAAAAAATAACATTAAAGAATTTTTAAACTACAAAAACTTTAAATTATTATTCTTTATTTCTTCATTAGTAGAGTCAATAAAACATTAAACTAAAAAAAAACAGAAAAATTATTATTGACATTGACATTGAATGCAAAAAAAAAATAATATAAACTTAGATACATTTTAAAGCACATCACAAAATTCACAATGAAAGATGAAATACGCCAAAAAGAAAAACAAAAAAAAAGAGTACTAAAAAAAAAGTAAAGTAAAAAATATTCCAAACAAAATACTGTACACGGATTTGTATAATAAACAAATTTAATATTTATTTGAATAAAAAAAAAACAGATCTCTTTGAAGTCGAAAGCGTTGATCTCATAGCAGAATTTGTATCTCAAACAAATCAAAATACAAAAAAAAATCTCATTCAATCCGGTCTTTGCTTCACAAAAACGAAAAAAAATTAATTGTAAAATAGTATAAATAAATAAATAAAGACATGAACTACTTTTAAGTACGCGCGCCGGACATGAAATTGAAGGTTAAGAGTTTGAATCATAATAATAAAAAAAAACTTATAAACTTTTAATACCGATTACATACGACGATTACTATTACTGCCAAGTATTTGATATAGTAGTTAGGTACTGAAGAATGTGCAATGTGTACAACGACGACGACCAACTCAACTACATATGTAGTTATTTGTTGTAGTTCAAATTAGTTAAATTGTTGGTAATTCACATCTGAATGATTGCGGTCAATACTTAAAATGCAATTAATTTCATTAACATTCTTAACTATTTTATAAATGTTGTATTATGTTAAAAAAAAAAACAAAGCAAACCAATAAAAAAAAAGTTGTTTGCACAAAAAAAATAACTAAAAACAAATGTAATAAAAATTGCAAAAAAAAAATTAGTAAGAATTTTAATATTAAATGTTTGTTGTAAACTAATAACAACCACATCGAACAACACTAGAAAAATTGTTTTAAGTTTGTTTTAAAACCAGTTTAAACTTGTTACACACTCCAAAACTTAAAACGTAGCAAAAATGTTTGCGCGATGAAAGTTCTATATAAATAAACATACACTAAATCAACTTTTTAATCGAGTGTTTGAACAAAAAAAAAAAATAATATACAAAAGCAATAGTAGATAATATTGTGAAACAAAGTAGTAAATTACACAAAATTTTAATACTTCTCAATCAAAATTTTCAAAGATTATATTAAAATCATGTTGGAGGTTAGGTTTCAGGATAGTATAATAATCTGCAACACTGTTCTGCTTAATGTCAAATGCTTGTTCTCTCTCTCTCTCTCTCTCCCTCTATTTATCTCTCTTTGAGTGCAATACTTGCATTCTCACTACAAATTCCTAACCTTAAACTTATTATAAACTTCTATATTAAGCGTACATTTAATTATTCATTTTTTACTATTTGTAAATAGCACTGGAAAATAAAGTTATTTGCTAGTATTAAAATTTAAGTGGGTCTTAAGGGTCTTAAGTGCACGATTGAGTTGTTACCAGGTTTCATAAAAAAATACTAATTTAAATATTCCAAATTTGAGCACATGATGAAGGCTAAGTTTTTGTTAATTTTATTTTAGCCTCAGCCCCAAAACTATGCACTTTTGCCCGACTTCTAACCATTACTTCCACAATTGTTTTACTAAACTATGCGTCAGTAATACAAGGCCCGTCACACATTTCAGAGAAGATATGTGAGAATAATTTGTTTTTGTTGGAAAATGTTACGAAGCATTTCGCCGTAGCTGCATATTTTGCGTATAAATTCTGCGAGTTGACAAAAAAATCCCACATACACATTGCAATATTTCGTTGTATGTATGTGCAATTAAACATGTATGAGAGAATGAAGTTGTTGGTGTCAACGAGTTCACTGAGCATGCTCTCATCGAAAAAACACATTTCTCGCTGAAGTATGCAGTGTTCCATATGAGATGAAAAACTCGTTGGTGCTCTTTTCACATTTCGCTGAAATATTTGATGCTTTTTATAGTGAGAGCGAGATAGCACTTTTAAACTAAAACACAACTTCAAAGCTATTCTTATGCCTGGTTTTCACTATTTCATATTCCCTGTCAAAAAGAGAGAAAGAGAGAATTTCTTATATGAAATTTGCCAGCATGTTGGCAAATATTTCCAGACTTTATTACTTTGGCAGGCAAAATAGTCTGCATTTAATTTGGGCTCCAGGCCTTTAACTTACCAGGCACTGAAGCCCTGGATAGTCTAGGGTTAATTGCCTGTTTTTTTTTATTCCGATCTCATACGATTATCATTTTTTCTTTGACTTTGTTAGCAATATACATGTTCATATCAACTCAGTTTTACTCATAAATTTACTAACGCATTCATAAATACTGCTGCTATTGATCTAAATATAATTTGTTCAAATATTCAAGTTGCTGTAGGTTGTGTTTTATATACATAAATAGTATTACAATTGAAAAGTGGATAAATTTTAATTACTTTTCAAACACCTGCTTATAAAAATAAAATACACTAAACAAAATATTATTAATAACATCTTAATTATTAACACAAATTATACTGCATGCAAAGTTTAATAAAGTAAGTGAGGTAATTGGAATGAAGGAGGAATAAATATTATATTAACTTAATTGTGCACTGAACTAATTTTCACATAGAGATGTAATTTTTAAAACGAATACTTTATACACACACAGAAAAAAATAAACTTCTAATTCAGATTTTTAAATTATTACACAAAACAAATTTTCTAAATTTTGTATTTTAAGATCTAATTAAAAGAATACGTAGTTGATGAGTTAGTTGTTTCAAACATATTGATTTTCACTGCTTGAACGCGCATAAGTCTCTTTTTCAGTGGGTTATGAGGTTGATGCGATATATGATTTTTGCTTTTTGCTTTGGGTTTTTATTGAATTTTATAACATTTTGCCTATTTTTTTTAGGTTAGGAAAAACCTGAAGTGATGGAGTTATTTAGACTCTGGATTAGGTTTCAACATGCTCGATTACATATAGTACGTTGGGTCAGGTCCCCGCAAACAAAATTAAAATTTTTTTTGTGGAGCTGTGTTATCTTCCATATTTATTATTACTTTCTCAATGCTTTTTGGCGCGAACGAAATTCATCAACACCTTTTGTTGTTACATTTGCAGTTTTTTTTATTTTTTTTTTTTTGTTTGTTTTTTTTCGGTTAAGACTCTCCACATTTATCGGAACAAACACGACGTAGTACACATATATAACACATGAAAGAAAAGTTCAGCTATATGTAATCAGGCAGAGACGTCGGCTCTCTCACTAAAACACGTGAGATAAAACTGCGAGAACTCGACTCTCTGCTTGATTGTATGTAGCCGATCCCCATATAACCACACTAACAACTGCATAGCTTCGTTTCTTATTAGTTTCGTATGAGGTTTTTTTTTCAAAAGAAGTTATTTCAAAACTCTCATTTGTAATCATTACTTTTTAACTCTTATGAAATAAAAGTTTATAAAAACTATTAACTTAAAGAATTTTTTGATAAAAGTTATAGGAGTTTCATGCTCTTTACAAATCTATCTAAAACATCAATCAACGACTAGTTTTTACCTATGATTTTTAAATGTAAAATGCAAGTTTTCTTGTTCGCTTTTTATCTGATCCTCCTAAAGCTTGAACCTGAAATTCTCGCGCATATCGGGTCCAATACACTGAAAATCATCAAACCTCTACTTGTTGTAAGAAATCTGTAATTTTTGTATATTATACATTTGCAAATATATTCAACAGTGATATCCAGAATTCAATTGAAGTGTCCAATTGGAATATTTTCTTATCCTAAAAATTTTGCTATCTCATCTTTATGTATGTAGTTTTGGTGGTTGCTCAATTTGTAATTCAAATCCAGAAATCACATGAACGAAATTTATAAACAAAATTTCGACTTTTTTGTTTTATTTTGATTATTGAGACTGAGATTTTATGTCTGAGAACTAAATGTGTGTCTATATGGTCGTCACATTATGATAACCTTTGATTTGAAATAATTTTCTATAATCGTACATACGACGACGATCATATTATATCAATTTGAAACAGTGTAGCACTAACTATGGCAACAACGCACATTGTACTCTGTGCTTTTGAAGCTAAGTATGAGTTAACACATCAAGTAATCGCCGCCAATCAGACCTAGACAAAGACATTTGAAATGTTGCTCATTGCAGTGGTTGTTAACGTATAATATTTTGCAAGATCAATAACCTTTTTCATAAGATATTTGGATACAGACCACACAAGCATGACTTATCACATTAATGTATATACGATATAATATTTTTATATTGCTACATTGTAGAATTAAGTATAAGAAATTATTTTAAAAACCCATACAAGTGTTTAGTTAATTTATAGAAATAATTGATTCCTTACACAACATTGTATTTATTTTTTTCTTTCGTTATTGTTACGCGTTAGTTAGTGAAATTTTCTCTTATGAGAATTTAATTATATTTTTGTCCTTGTATGGTTTCAACTTGTTTTTTGTTCGGAAATCGGAAATATTGTATACTTTCAATCACATGAATCACATGGCGGTGAATGTGTTTCAGTTGCATACATACATAACTACATTTTCTGAAAATATCTACATGCATGTAGTTTATTAAGTTAAAATCACGAGCTAAATTTATAACGCTTCCTTTGTTTAGAGACTGTCATGTGATTTTAGTCCTGAAATGTGAGGCATTACAAGGAAGTAACTGAAGTAAGATAAAAAGATGTCTTATTTCTATATATTCGTTTTTCCCAGTGGGTATAAAGATTGAGTAAACAAAGGGCATAGGTATTAGCAGATCCAGAGATAGCCTTTTTTTATCCTTAATAAAGTTTCTTGATTCAAGCAAAACAACGGTCGTAATGTATGAGATATTTATTGAGAAATGAAGAGTTTTTTCCTCCAAACCTCCTTCCCCCATCAATCTGCTAGTAGCCATTGGCATCTGCTCACAACATAGACAAAGGCAAAAATTATCCAAACTATGCTCCAGTTACCAGCCAGCTTGATTTTTTATTTACTAGGGAATTTTTTTATTTGTTGCAAATTTGTTAAGGAAATCTGCAATATCTGTCCGAATATCGAATTTTCTTTGAAAGGATTTGAATTCCACAAGTAAGATCTTAGTTAGAACTTACTAATAATGGAGTCAACCAAGCCATTGAGAGCAAGGAAGGGAGGAGACGAGCGAGAAAAACGAATTAGGGAATTGTGCCCTCATTTTTTTATTTATCTGGAAATTATAATTTGCTTCAGGCTTTTTTTCTGAATGGTCCTTGCACTCTGAACTGATTCCATTAAGAATACAGAATCAAAAAAGAATCAGGATTCGTTATTACAAGTAAAACGTATGAGCTCAGTAAACTAATTAATTTTGATATTACTTTGAAACTTTGAATCAGTTAAGAATCAGAATAACATTTTTAATTGATTATAATTATTAATTCAATCCATTCGTATTCATGGATGTCCATTAGCGGAGAAGATAGAGATTTCTCTAATGCCTGGTTTTCACTATGTCAAATTCAATCATGTTGGCAAATTTCATATAAGAAATTCTCTCTTTCTCCCTCTTTGACAGGGAATATGACAGTGAAAATCAAGCATAAGATTTAGTAACTTTATCGTTGTAAAAAAATATACATTCGCTTCGCTCGTCTGTCTCACTTTTTTAATATAAATTAAACTCTCTGTCAAACGCAAAGCTATTAATATAAACACTATGATAGGGCAGCCAATATAGTACAGGAACGTTAGCTGCACGATGTACATTTTCAGGACAACTTCACATTTGGCATGAATTCTATTGCTTGCCGGAAATCCCGAGACTTGATAAATAGAGTAGAGAGAGAGAGAGAAGGAAAGAGAATAGAAGCCTCTTTATTTTTTTTGAAGTTCTAAAGCAGCGGTAACCACCTGCACCTACACAATGATCAATTGAGCATTCTTTCTATGGAAATGAGCTCTGTACATGTGAAATTTTTTACGCTCATTTTCCTGCATGCAAGGCTTTGGCCACCGCTGTTCTAAAGGCAGATTCACCGACCAAATGTAACATTCTCTTTTTTTTCTTTTTCTTTTATGAAGTTTTTACTCTCTCAATTTAATAGAGCGAAAATCCGCCATTACAGTGTAAGTTTATCAGATAGAGTTCAACTCTCTCTCTCTTTTGTTGCACATTCTCTCAAATTTTCTAAATTTCTCATATCAAATTTTAACTGTGATTTGTACTACTGTAACCAATGATAGAAATGTACCGACTTTTTCAAATTACAAGGTACATTAAGTACAATTGTAACATTTTCGGTACAATTTGTCATTAGCGAAAAAAATGAAGTCAAAACCCTTCATTATGACTTTGACCCTACTAATAAATAAAATAAAAAAAAAATTAAAAAGAAAAGCATTGATCTCAATGAAAATTAATTATAATAGTTGAAGAGGGTGAGTTCTTTAACTTGAAATTTGGTCATTTTAATCTGAAACTTTCAAATATCTCGATTAATAATTATTTGTTTACTTTTTTTTTCAATTGTTAACTTTAAAATGAAAATAAAATTTCATACAAAAACGATGAACCAATGAAGTACATTATTTTAGGTGCATTCTTGCTACACATTCAAGGTATTTTTTTTATTTATTTTTTTTTTTTGTAAATTAGGTACAATTTTAAATTTGCAAATTCTAACACTGATTGTATCTCATCGATGACTGAATCTATGACTATACGAACATTAAAATTTGAAATTCTATACCACTTTATACTAATCGACAATTTAGTTTGTCTAATCAACAAGTTCTTTGTCTTTTTCGTTGCTTTCGAAAAGTTCTTTTAATACATAATCAAAAAAAAAAAGAAGTATTTTGTACACCAATTAGTGATTAATACAAGTTTTTTCCGGAGTACCTACATTTATCGAATACACAATTTATGAATTGCTTTTACTATTAAATTAATACTCGAATTGAAATGACCTTCCCCTCCAAAAATATCCAAAAAAAAAACATTCAACTTATAAACGTATGTACGATTAAGTAGGTACCTAAAAGCTATGAGTACCAACATGAAGTAAAAATATTAAAAGTATACGATTTTTAATAGATTAATAAACGTCTTCATTTCAATTTCGATTATATTTCATTTTTTTCTATTTTATATTGGTATCATATTTCACAACAATCAGAAATACAAAAACAAAAACCTTGCAAATTTGCAAACGCACACATACACATAAATGTGTGATACAAACGGTCGTGTGTGTGTAAGTATGTATTTATGTGAGGGATGATGCTGCACCTAAACTTAAGAAGAGGGGTTGCTAACTCCTCTACAATCACCACACATGAATAACAATAACAACAACTAAATCAAAAATACGCGTGTGACGCTCATAAAAGCAACAGTTTTCTTTAGAATACACGAGATTTCAAATAACTATACGTCACTAAGCAAAGCTTTAAACAAATATACCAACAAAAAACCACAACAATAAAGAGAGCTTCATTAAAAACGAAGAGCGTGAGTACAAAAAATAAAGAGCATTAAAGAGCAAATGAAAAAATGTGAGAGAAAGAGCGTCAAAAGCGAGCATGTACTCGGTTCTTATTAAAGCTCCACTTTAAAATCTTCACCAACTTTAATGAATTTTTTATACATGCCCAAAATCAGTTGTTAACAGCATTCGAAAACGTGAGGGTGTAAACTGAAGTATATACGCAATAAAATTTAAAAATCTTTTTTTTTTTATTTAAAAATTAAAAGTAACTAATATTTACACAAAAAACTACTAAAGTGTCTTAAGTGTAGCGTTTAAACAAAAAAAAAAAATAAATAATAATAATAATAAATAAATAAAAAAAAAGCAATACTTAAAAATAAATCAGCATTAATTCAACTTAATATTTTATTAAGTTTTTGTTTTTGGAGCTTTGTATAATCAAAAAAAACATACATACATACATTCAAAAATGAATATGGAACGAAAGATGAGTTTCACACGCCAGTTATCGGAACTGAGTGCCAGTGAATTGAATGAAGCCATTGATGATACGAATTTCCCTCAAGCACATATCCTCTCACGTGGACGCAATAATAGCGTGTGCTCAACAACGAGCAGCACTTATGGTCTGGACCGTGCACTGTCGCAAACGGAAGAGATGATGGCAGCCACAACAATGAGTACTAGTGCTGGTGGTGAGAATAGCACAGTGGGTGGTGGCATTGGTGGCGGTGTTGGTGATAATGTTATTATGCCAATGCCAATAATACCAGAAGCTAGTACTACCTCTTCAAGTTTGCTAAGCAATAGACCTAAGTTGAAGTTGAAAACAAATGGCATCATACCAGAACATGATGACGATGATGAGTTTTTAATACCGCAAACACCAAGAACCTCAACAACGCCAGGTACTTATAGTATGATATTTGTGATTTTAATCATAGTAGAAACTTTAATTTAAATAAATTAAATGTTCATTTTGAAAACATTGCACGAGTGACTTAAAAAATCACGTGAGTAGCTTTGAGAGCTTCCGTAATTTTTTTTTTTTATTTTTTCGCCAATAAATTATTATTATTTTTTTTTTTAACACAAAACTTTTGCAAAAACTAACATTTAAACCTAAAGAGCATAATATTTCTTATCTCATATTCTTTCTGTCTATCGAAATAATGGCAAAGAAACAAGAATTTATAAATAAAAATGTATATATGAAAGGGTCAAAAGGTCGTTATGGCTATGTTGTTGTTGTTATTTATTTTGTTGATATTCTGTATAAATATTTTTGAAGACTATAAATACTCGTATTTGTTGAAGAAATTAGAGTCGTCATATTTAAAAAATTATTAGTTCAATTTACAGTTTCGTTGTATCTGCTCTCTTATTTTTTCGTTTGTTATAAATCCTTTCAATTTCTTAAATTGTTTATAGAATATTTTACTACTTTGTAAGTTACGAAAGGTTTCTTCATTTTAACCAATATGAAATTGTTGCTTCGAAATGCAACCTTGCAACCCAAAAGAGTATTCTCTTTAATCCTTATTTATAAAACCAATAAGTATGTGAGAGGAAACTGAGAGAATTTAAAAAAAAGTTGAACAAGATAAATCATTGCATGTTATCTCACTCACTCTTATGGGAAGTATAATTAGTAGTATCTCAAAAAAAGAGGAGTGCAATAATATTAGCTTTGCAGCATCTACTACTACTACTATTAAGACAGATTTAACGACCGAGTACCGATACTTTCTTTTGGTTTTTTTTTATATGAAGTTTTTACGCTCTCAATTTAAGTGCCTTTAACCTATTTTGACCTGACTGGTTGATTTACCGACCAGCAACTTTAAAAATTCGTCAAAAATATATTTATCATTTTTTTTCAAAAGTAATCACTGTTTAACATTTTTATATACATATATTGGCTTCAAACTACATTTAGATAATTTAAAAACAGACATAATTTTTTGGCAGATGGTTTTGAAAATCAGCAAAAAATAATAAAATTAATTATTTTTTAATTGAAATGAGAAATACTCCTAATAATGTAGAAATTATAACTTCACAGGTCCTAATATATTTTTGAGAGTCTACAGCTGACTAAACTTTTGCATAAAAAAAATGCATATTTTCGCTGTCTATCTCATAATAACTTCTAAAAAGCTGTGTTAAATACATTTAAGCCCTACGAATACTTATTACTATTATTATAAGTTTCCAGTATAAGTTTTTTTCAGAACATCAATAAATATCAAAAAAGAAAAATATGTTCTAATAAATTTTTTTTTTAATTTTAGGTCATGAAAATTGTACATTCCATCATGATCTCGAATTGGACCATAAGCCACCAACACGTGAAGCTTTACTACCTGATATGGCCAGATCATATCGTTTATTGCTTGGTGGACTCGGTGAGAATCCAGATCGTCAAGGTCTACTAAAGACACCAGAACGTGCAGCAAAGGCAATGTTATTCTTTACCAAGGGTTACGATCAAAATCTTGAAGGTAAGTTCAATTGACAAACCATAAATTTATTGCATGATATTAAGAAAAAGAAGACGACGGAAGAAACCACATACTCGCACATTTTAAATCAAATTTTATTGCACGTTTTATTTATTTTTAAATGTTTAAATTAATGGTCTGATGAGTATGTGTGGTTAAAGTTAAATACAGAAAAAATATAAAAAAAAACCGGTTAAAATTTCTTCTGCGTTGCCGAACTATACGATTTTTATTTGGGTACGATATGGCACGGTGATAAGTTTTTTTTTTTTTTTTTTGATACTTTGATACAAAATTAATTTATTTAAAATTTGCATAATTAATTGAATTTGATTTGCTCGCATTTGACAATTGTTAATACACAAAAATAACTCAATTTCTTTGATTTTCATTTTAAATATATAAATAAAAAAATAAAAAAACAATTTAAATGATGTCTGCTGACGAAATATTATTACAACTTATTTAATTTTAATATTTTTTAAAAGAATTGCAAACACAAGCAGGTAGTCGCACTTCTTCTTTCTATGTCTGTATATAAGCTTACATGCATTTGTATGTTTAACATTTATAGAGGTGTTAATTAATTTTGTTTTAAAAAACCTGTTGATTGTTTTCGCCAATATTGCTCCTCAAATTGTGACACATGTCAACAAAAATAAAATTGTCGTCAAAATTCTTTACTTGCGGGTATTTTTAAATACATAAGTATGTATTCAAATTATAACCGTCAATTCTTCTGATTTTGCGGTCAGTGATCTGGTTTAACGTCATCTAAAATGATGTCGCACAAATTTATTGTTTTTCCTTGTATTTATTGCTAAATTATTGCGGGTTTTTTTATCATTTGATATCAGCATATGCCTTTCATATTATGGGGACTTCCTTTTTAGTTTGCAAGGAAATAGTTTTGAATACATGATTCATTACATATTCATAGAAGAGCATAAGTACGGATGCAAAAATAAATCCCCCGAAATGCATGCGTATATAAATGAAGAAATATTTAATAGCTTACTATAGAAAACTGGTTCTGTTTTAATATTTATAAGATTGGCAGACAGAAGCAATTAGTTTACTGAATGACTAGGCAAAAAATAAAATCTTCATAAATTGATTCTCATCTTTATATAATATACTCGTTTATATTTTTAGTTAATATGTAAAATTTCTAATAAAAATGTATAAATACTTGTATAGGCTCATTACACCACTTTCATATTTATCTGCTTATTATTAATTATTCGCGATTTCATAAGCATGGATCTAATCCGGATTAAATTATGCAAAGTTTAAGTAGAAAATACGGCTCAGTGAAATTTAGCCCCAAGCTGAAAATGAAAAATAACCCCAAAATTGGGGCATTTTTTCGTAATGAAGTAAAACCTTAGTTATTGAAACAAAATTATCAAAAAAAAAAAACACCTCAAAAAAAAAATGAAAAAGACTCAAAAAAAAAAATAAAAAATTAATGGATAAATTGAAAATATTCTCAATAAGAGGATTCCCATAAACTCGTAAATGCCTCGTAAACTCCTTGAGTGTGTAAATTTATCAAAATTTATATGAAATTTGACAGTAAGTTCACAAGGTTTAAGAAGCATTTACAGGAATCCGACTAATGATACTATATAAGTAAATGCAAGTAAAAGCAAATACTGGTCCGAGCACAAAATTTCCGCATTCCGGATCGTTTCCTCATAATCTGTTATGAAAACAGAAGGAGCCATCTCAAATATATTTTATTCTATATAAATCAATAGCTTCAAAAAGCTTTATTCTAGTACGAAGAAAATTTGAAATATCTACAAGCAAAAAAACTCGTGTATAATTTTAATTGTATTTTATTCATACCCAAATTTTAGGTTTTTTAGAATTTGAAGTAAAAACTAAAAGATCTTTACGTATTTTATATTCATTTCCGTTGTGTGTAATGCCACACACAGAATTTTTTCCATATTATTTTCTTAATGTTTTTTGGGGCGCACGGATTCTTTCAATTTTGTGTTGCTCTTCACACTTATCGGCACAAATACGACGAACTACACATATATAACACATAAAAGAAAAGTGCAGCTATATGGAATCAAATAGAGACTACTATATCGACTCTCTCACTAAACTGCAAGAAGTCGGCTCTCTGCTTGTTTGTATAATAATTCGTATTACATTTAAAGTGTACTTAAACTAGAGCTTTGTGCCGAGTTCTTTTTGATGGCCGCGTCCATCATAATCGGCCCAAAACCGACAGCATACAATTTATCGACGGCGAATCAAATCGGCTCAATGTGAAAACTTTCTGCGGCGACTCAAATTAAAAAATCATCAGCGGCGGTTAAAACTGTGATGTCTTCCCAAAACAACAAATGTTTTTTTTTGAGAGAGAGAGAGAGAAAAATATCGCTAAAAACCAAATCTGGAAAATTCGTATCGCAATCGACTATTTTCCAATTTTTTTAAATTTTTCTCCCATCGCGCTAGAATCTTTCTCATGGCAAAATGTTCCGTAAGCGTTCGTACCTTTACATTGCAATCAGCCAACACGATTTTATGGGTTTATTGATCATTTCTTCGATAGTCAGTTCAATGAGGCGTGCTGAGCCCGTTGGTTTGACCACATCAAAGCTCTCTGTAAACTATTTATGGGCCATAACATGGTAAAGAGCCAAGCCCGCGTAATATTTTTACAACTTCTCTTCGGTTTATGTGATGGTTCTTCTACGCCAAAACTTGCATTTAATTAACACACGAAATTCACATTTTTTCATGAAGAGGGTCTGTTGGAATTCGGCATGAAATTAATCCTTTCGGAACCGTAAGGAGACCAGAGAAGCTAGCGCAAAACCGAACCTGAATTCGTATTCTTTGCCCAATATTTCTTGTTACAATTTTTCATCAAAACACAAGTTTTGCGCATCAGAAGAACTGAACTTTCATAGGTCATAAACGACCCTGTGGCCCTTAATTGGGTGTTTTTTAGATATTTTTTAGAGGCATATAAAAACTTTCACTATTAATTTTTCATTTCTTTCTTTCCAAACGAAAACTAGAGCAAAACCGAATCCGGATTTGCCTTCGGTATCCCCAATTCATTGTAAAAACGTTTTGAGAAGTTTCCATTGAGGACTTGTGGTTACCGGTCACCCATAGCAAATTTTAATTTCCAAAGAAAGTAGTTTTTCCCATAACTTATTGAAAATTTTGCATATTTGGACAAATATTGTAAAAATTGTGAGCGATTGAAAATAGATCGAAACTTAGTTTAGGTCACTCTGGTTCCGTCAGTTAGGTAACAATTTCATGACCTTTTTTATTAATATAAATTTATTTAAATCGGTCAAAGCAAGCTCTTCAAACAGCACAAGGGAATCAACCAAGCATGTCTAAACAACCTCTCAGGAACACTGTCTCTTACATGAAATCGCATCCACACACATACACACTGAACATCATTGAAATTTCGAATTTATTGCATTTGAAATATTAATAAAATTAGCATACATAAGCATAAAAAAGGATATGATTGTGTGTGTATGTTTGTGTCATGCATGTCACGTGTCAGCAGCAGACAATAAAATTTCGAAAATTTAAATCAAATTTTAATTTTGCAATGCATTGAAATTTTTAAATATAAACAAAATTCAAATATTCTCAAATATTTTATAGAATGAACTGGTTTAAATGGCATTGACAGCATTTTGTCAGTCAATTACCAATTCTTTGACAATAATTATTTATAATTTTGTGTCTAACTGGTTTATGCATAAAAGCCAAATTGATATATGAATGTATGATTCTAGGCTCTAGTATGACGTTCTAGATTTTTTATGTATGATATCAAGAAAAAAAATATATTCTAACGTTTTTAAAGGCTAATTTATTTTAATGACAGTATGTAACTACGTAAAAAAAAAAAACAAAAAAAATTAACTATCAAGTTTATACGTACATATTATAAAATGAAAGTAAACTACCTTCAAATTTTTGCGAAAATTTTAATAATCAAATATATATTTTTTAGTAAGTTTTTAAACTTTTGATTATATATTATTACGAAGTACCACAACTTCATAAGCCATAAAAATAATCCAATTTTCGTTATAAGTTTCAAGGAAAACAACGTAGTTTTCTAAGAAGAAACAAATTTTCCACACATCTTTATATGTTAGACAATAATAGAAATCCATACTCTTTTTTTTTTCTTCATAAATAAATTTATGCGTTTTATTTCATTATATTTTATTCATGGCATAGACGTAAACGTGCGATTAAAAAATCTTCTACCTTAAAAGAATGTAGAAAAAGCTTTTCATTTTTATATCATCAACTTCAACATACTTGAAATGATTTCTTAAATACACTCTCATACATATACACACACATACACCCACTTAACAATGGCAATCAACCTTAAAGTATGCTATAAAGTCAGAAGCATTTTAACTTATCATCATTATCCTCTCCTTCTTCACTATGGCATTTAAACACGTTGTTACTTTGGCATTCTCAATGTTTGTTGTACATAGAAGAAGCTGTTGATGGCGAAAAAGAAAATGCGGGAAAAGACGAGGATGAAGAAAAAGAAGAAGAACAAACAACAAAAAGCTTCTTTTTTATTTCATTACATTTATCGCACGTCTTTTGAGTGGGTGGTGGGAGAGTGAATAACGAATAAACATGAATATGTGTGAGCCATACATTTAAAGGAAGTGATTTTTTGGCACTTAATTTGATTATTTATTTTATGTAACCACTTGTTGCTTCTCTTTTTATTCCGTTTTATTCTTTGTTATTTATTTATAAATAAATTTGGTTAATTTATGCAACGTTTTTAGTTGCTTGAATTTATTTCAACAAAAGATTTTTGTTGTTTTGCTGTAGTAGTAGTTCGTACACAATTTCTTCTATGGGTTAGGTTATTGTATTGTTATTATTGTTGTAATGCTGAGAAGTTTCAAACTGTAACTTTATGTTTTCTTGACATTTTGCGTCATTCTCTTTCAGTCTCTTACAGCATTCTCTCTACCTCAATCTTTTTTCCTCTCTCCTACTTTCAATTCCACTTCTTCTCTCCTACATTTTATTCCTCTTCCTCTCTCCCACTTTCAATTCAATTTAAATTTATATTTGACATTTTGGTCCTTGTGTTGCTTCAAGTGTTCTTGAAACATTTCTTTTATGTCGTCCATTTTTTTTTTGTATTTGCACTGGATGAATGACTGCTTATGTAAGTGTGTGTGTGTGTGTTGGGCTTCTTTCTTTCTATTATAAAAAAAAGTGAATTGTTCTTAATGTTTAATGTGACGTAAAGATTTCATGGTTTTATATGGTCATGGTATTTTTCCTTGCAATGTCATGCTTAAAAGGATTTCAAGTTCAAGTAATTGATACAATACTTTAACATATAATTTATGTAAGTTTAAAAGAGTTATACAAGATTTATTTTAAAGCACTTATTACTTAAATGAGCAGATAAATGAACCTACAATGACTCCACAATTATAGAAATTTTGGAATTTGTTTCATTGGGTATTTTTAAACGAGAAAAATGCGAAAAAAATAAATAAAAATAGGAAAGCGATTGTAAAATAAAAACCAGGAAAAGTTCTTTCCAGCATGGGTATTATCCTAATCCATAGACCCTAGCGTAGAGTAAAAGGAACTTAGTAATTTGGTTTTGTTTGTTTTATAAAAAGTGGCTCGATGGTTTGTGAGTTATCTGACCATTTATTGAAAATTTGCTAATCCCGTATTGATATTGAACCTGTAATGCCAACTAGATTACTGTCCAATACTGGTGGTATTGGACAATATTTAATACCTAATACTATATTCCCATTAAGCCGAAATTGCGTGGTTTCAATCATTTCCATGGTTCAGATGAAACTTCTTTGAAATGCTCAATTTCGTCATATAAAAATATGTCAAACGAAACCACGGAAATGTGGTGGTTTCCACGAAACCGCATCCGAAATCGAGCAAAAATCGAATGCAAACCTGAATGTGTTCACTGAAATATATTTGCTCTGACATTTCTAAACAGACATTTATATTTTATTTTGCGTACAGCTTGATTAATATGAAGAAGTGAAAATATAAAAAAAAAAAAATTGTGGAGTGCGCTGGAAGAGGAGCTCATAGCCGAGGTATGGACAAAAAAGGGGGAGGAGCTTCGTAGGCGGAGGAGATACGGCAGCTGCGATTGAAGTAAAATAAGATACATAACAATTGGCGAAACCAGCTTCACAATATGAACGATTGCAGTTTCGTTTGAAACCATTTGTCGAAACTACGCAATTTAGGCTCAGTGGGGACATAGTATCAGTCTTTCTGAACTTCTGAAACCCCTAGTGTTTTGTAGCGAACTTGTCAATTAAAAGCTCATGCTTGATAGTGGTCCTTCCTAGAACCACCATTTTCGTAAACTAAATGTCAATTGAGATAAAGTTTTATAATGTCTAAAGTAAAGAAATATCACATTACGATATAAAAAGAAGGAAACTGTGTAAATAAAATCAACTACGAAGCTCATAAAAAGTCAGGCTCAAGTCCAGACTGAATGTTTCCTCCTTTATTCCAGATGCCTTCTTTCCGATTAAAATTAATATTCTGTTCACTGAATGCAATTACTTTTGCCACCTCCAACTCTACACTGCATAAATGCTATGCATTTCTAGGGGTATTCCTAAGCTATTGATTAAGTGCAAAAAAATAAATATAGAGATATAAATCACAGCTCTTTGGCACATCATAATAACTTATTATATTGTATAAATATTGTAATTAATATGCATTTTAATAAATATAAATCAAAATTATACATTTGATAAATCTTTCAATTCATTGTATTTCAGATATAATTAATGGTGCCGTTTTCGATGAGGATCACGATGAAATGGTTGTCGTGAAGGATATTGAAATGTTTTCAATGTGTGAACATCATTTGGTACCATTCTATGGTAAAGTATCAATTGGTTACTTGCCATGTAATAAAATTTTGGGTCTAAGCAAGCTAGCAAGGTAAGTTTAAAAATATCTTATTTGATTTATGAGCTTGTGGTATTAAACACTTTAATATTTATTTTTTTTCAGAATTGTTGAGATATTCTCACGTCGTTTGCAAGTACAAGAACGTTTAACCAAACAAATTGCAGTTGCTGTTACACAGGCAGTGCAACCAGCAGGTGTTGCTGTTGTTGTTGAGGGAGTGTAAGTAGAAAAAAAAATATTTAATATACAAACTATACTAGTTTGTGGCTTTAAATCACTTTTTAGTAAAAGTGACTAGAACAAGTTGTGATTAGAACAAATTGTGACTAGAACAAAACAATGACTGAAACAAACTGGAACTGGAACGAACAGGTACTAGAACAAACTGTATCCAGAACAAACTGTCACTGGAACAAATTATGATTCGAACAAACTGGAACTGAAATAAACTGGAACTGCAGTAAACTGCCACTGTAAAAACAGTTGCGTTAGTTTTTGTTTTTTTGTCAATCAACCGCATGGGTTGAAATCTAGTCATAAATCTAGCCACGACATAAAAATTACCATAATAGGGGTATTCATAGCTCCTATAGTTGGTATTTCAGTCAAGCGCAGATCGAAAATTTCTCATTGGCCAATCACAATCATTGGCTTCGTTGAGAGTAAATCCCTCTCTATACCTATACCCAGTAAAAACAACAAATATCACTATTTTTTTATTTCAAAACCATATTTTTTTTTATCTTTTCAGACACATGTGCATGGTAATGCGTGGCGTACAGAAGATAAATAGTAAAACTGTTACATCGACCATGTTGGGTGTGTTCCGTGATGATCCAAAGACCAGAGAAGAATTTTTAAATTTAGTTAATAGCAAGTAAAAACTTGCAAAACAATAATCAAAAAGAATATGAACGAAAAACTGCAGCATTGAAATGAAAATTGAGATTTTTATTAGTAATTTTTAAGGCAAAAAAAAAAAAAAAAAATGAAAACAAAAATTCAAAATACTTACATACCTAATAAAACTTATACAAAACTGCTTAAAATTTTTTTTAGCGAATAACCGATAAATGTACTTAAAAGAAAAAAAAGCTCAAAAATGTAAACTAGAAAATACATACATATTTTTGGAAATGCATATTATTATTGATCAGTAATGATAAAGAAGGTTTAAACTTGTATACTAATGTGTAACTAAAGGGTCCAAAACTATTATGAATGGGGACTCAATATACTACGTTGAATGCATGGAGGAAATGTGAACATAAGTGAGACTTTATGTATAACTAAAGTATATTTGCATAGTTAGTGAGTCCCCCCATTTATTGTAAATTAGAAATTTATTGCATTCTGCTTTTTGTTTTGCTTATTCACTATTCAAATACAGTGAAATTCAAATAATTACGATACATAACAATAATAACAACGATTACAGGTACTTATCTAAACGTTTATTAAGAAAGTAATTAGATTTTTTATAATTTATTTATTTTTCTATAAAGAAATATAGTTAAAAAAATGTTATTAGTTAATATGAAAAAAAAAAAAACAAAAAGTTAGCTCAAGCGTTCTATTTTTGTGTAACTTGTTTTTATTTAACTTCTTTTTTTTTAATGGTGTTGGGTAATTTGTTTATAACTATTTACTTATTAGCAGAAAAATATTTTATTGTTTTTCTGTTATTTTTCAATGCACTTTTTAAAAATGTTTCTTTTTTTACGCAACAAGGCACCGTCTGGAGTTTTTTCCATATAATAAATAAATTTTTAAGCATTTCATAAAATACTGAAAAAAATGAAGAATTTTGCGTGCGAAATCGAAAAATCGTTTAGGGAATTTACACACATATTTAAATACAATCAAAAGAATTTTTGTTTTGTTTTTAAGATTATTAAATTTTAGAAAATAGTATTTAAAAAAATATATATATATTGATTTTTAAGAAAAGTAAATTTAAATTAATAAAATTATACATACATACATGAATATTATAAGCATAATGCTATCTACATACATAAATATTGTTGCTCTTGAATATACATATATATATTTAAATAAAGATGTTGTTAAGCAAAACAAAACGCTGTTTTAAATTTATTACCCTTACAGAAGGGTTAAGGTTAAGTAACTTGCCTGACAATAGAAATAAAAAAGAGTGCAGCAAACTTTCAAATCCGCAGTTAATTCCGAAGTTTTTCATTTTTGAAATTTTCATATTTCATATTTCGAATTTTTTCAATGGATTTTCAGATGTAAATATAATCAAAGAACAGAAAGAAAGATTAATTTCAGTACTGTATATCGAGCATGAGTTTTTTGAATTCAATGTAAGATTCGAATCTCAAACTCAGCGAAGCGTGACGACTCTTTACGTTTACCAAAAAATATTAGCTTCCAGTGCTGGAAAAGTTTATTCCAGTATTGCAAATTGGGTTCCGTATTTTTGGGTTTTGCATTTATTATTTGCCTGGCTAAATTCAGAGCTTTTAAAAATCTTCAAGTATACAATTCAAAATCAGTCTCATGAAAGATTTGGAATTTTAGTTCACACACTAAACCAGAGCCCTGGAAACCAAAAATATTGAGTTTTTGATCACTAATGCATGGGTGCTTTTTCGTGTCGTCGTCGCCACTATATAGCGTCGTTTTTAGTATTTTTTTCCCGTAATTTACCGTTTACTCGTATTCTTAAAATTACGCTTTGTCACTGTTAAGAAAATGAAGCAGGCATAAAACACAGCGAAAGTGGCACTTACCTCCTAGAGGGTTAAGGTTCATTTTGCAAGCAAATCCATTGTGATGTGTAATATTGGTTTCTTGGACATTCCTTGTTTCAACCGACTTCAATGTAAGGAAAATACTTGTTCAATCCATTAGTACATAAACTATTTCACTTGCGCAAACATAAAATTCCTAAATGAATATACAGTTACTATGAATTTTACTTATGCAAACATTAACATTTAACTGTACTAGTTGCTGTCGCTGAACAAAAAACACATTAGCACACACATTTATTTATTCACAAGAAAGTTAATTAATTTATGAGAAATGACTTAACACCTAAATTCACTATGCACACATTAAATTTTTTATTCAAAAAATTAAAATTAAATTTTGATTCTATTTCACAGCCTACACATCTTGCTTACTACTCAATCTATTATAATTTTTCAACTATTCTATTACAACACAAAAATGTGCTTATCGATATTTTTTCACAGTATCGATAATTGGACTAGAAGAAAAATGCCATTTTATTTGATGAGGCATTTCTTTTTTCGTGTGCAGTCTAGAAAAGCGGCAGATAAAAATCTTAAAAATAATGGAAAAAAACTGATTAAAATTGGTGAAAAATATTGTTAAACACACGCAAAAGTGATAAAGTGCAACCGTGAAATGAAAAACTTTTGGAAAATAAATTTTTAATTGTTAAAAAACACGTGTGAAAATTTTTTGCGGCGCGATTGTACGATTGCTCGCCGCAAAGACGAGAAGGCTACCGCATTTTTCGCGTTTTCATCTATAGTATATATATAATTTTTTTTCTGAGAAAAATATAAAACCTTTATAGTTAAAGTAGGATTTTCTGTAGATTATTAAAACTAAAAGCAAAATAAAAACTGTTAAACTGAATTCGTTTAAAGTGAATTTAATAATAATATCGAAAATATTGGAGAAAACTCAATATGGATTTGGCGAAGTTGGAGAAGATGAAGGTGGTCGATTTGCGGACTGAGCTGCAAACGCGCGGCTTGGATACCAAAGGTGTTAAAGCTGTGCTCATCGAACGTCTTAAAGCGCATCTGGATGGAGCAGGCGATGGGGGTAAGTTTTCAGTGTTATAAGTAGATTTGATTGTATTATTCCTTTCATTATGGGTATGATTAATAATCTTATGATAAAAATTTAGAATTACGCCATATTGTTGTAAAATGTTATCGGAAAACGATTAAGTTTCTGATGAACTTGAATTCACCCGCTTTTTTTCTAATAGGGTTGCCTAGTGTGATTTTTGTTTGTTTTTAATTGCTTATATCTAATGAGATAATTTGTATATTTTTTTGCGATTAAGGAAGGTCTATCAGTTCTAGCTTTAATTAACGTATTATAATTATAATTGTTCTATGAGCAGGTAAAATATAGGGGATTCCTTAAAATATATAAAATACATATACTTTGCATTCCAAAAACCTGCTACATCGTAAACTAATAAGTTGAGGTTTAATAATAACCTTCACTAAGACCACTGATGAATCGTTGCGGATTTCAAGACGGCCGTATGATTTGTCTCTCCTATATACAATGTTTTGACTATGTCATTTTGTCAAACGTTCATTGAACTTGATAAATATCAAATAACAAATTAAGACAAACTTAACTATGAAAAATGAACAACTGGAATTCATTTTCATAATCTCAACATTGTGTAATTTTTATATTATTTTTTTTCTAACTTATTAATTTTTTGTCATTTTATATAACAAAAGTTTGGAACAATTTTAAGTTTAAAATGGAAATTCTATTCCTACAGAAAATGTTGTGTCAATTTTTAAGCTCTCTATAAAAATGTAAATAATTTTGCTTATAAATCGATCTCGTGCCCCTAGTCATTCCCTAGCTCGAACCACTATGTTTACCACAACCTTGGCACTCAAGCATACACAATTTGTTTCAATTTCCTCTATGCAACGGAAGCAGAATAAATTTTCAAATCCAGACTTTTTCTATTTTGCAATCAAGTTCCCAGCGGGAAAGTTCTGAAACACAATAGTCGCGTTTTTTTTTTTTTTTTTTACTCACCCCGTAAGAAAACGTGTAACTTTGAAATTCTTATAGCAAACAATCGATACACTAAATGCAACCTTGCTCTATGTTTTCTATATAAACTTCATATTTAAGGCAAGGTTGATTACAATATTACGCTAAAATACTGAACTTTTATGGTATGACATAAGGTGCTCTACTTTGAATTTTTGAAAGCAAGATATGAGCGACGATGGAACAACGTTGCATCTGATCAACTAATTGTAAAATTTTTAAATTTCAATTTAGCAGAAAAAAAAAAATATTCTTTTATCAATACTAGGAGAGTGAATCTTAGGATTCCACGTCTTGAATTTTCAGCTGCAAGAAATATGTTCTATAAAAATACAAATAATTCCTGAGTTGTTGAGTTCCATCGTCTAGATCTACTTGCAATACAATATATCTTTTTTGAACTCTAAACCACTGAAAACTTCTCCCGGCCAACTACATATGTATCGGCTTCTCAATTTTTGTATTATTATTTTTTCAGGAACACCGGGAACACCAGGTACTCCAGGACGTCGCAGTCGACGTACACGTTCCATGACACGCTCACCCTCACCATCACCGGTGAAAATGGCTGAACCTTCTTTAGAACCATTGGAAGAGGAAGAAGATGCTGAGAGTGTAGCATCATCACAAGATGAGCATGATGAAGAAGATGAGGAAGCAGTTGTCGCAAAAGTGAAAAATGATCAGGAAGATGAAGTTGATTCAGAAAAAGAAGTTGAATCAGAAAAAGATGCTGACTCCGAAAAAGAAGCTGACTCTGAAAAAGAAGCTGAATCAGAACAAGAAGATTCTGAAACTGAAAAAGAAAAAACTGTAGCTGTAGCAGCAGCAGCAGCTAATGGAAAAAAGCCAGTAGCCGATGAAGAAGAAGAAGATAAACAAATGGATGTCGATGAGGACGTCGAAGCTAAGGAAACCGAAGCAAAACCAGCTGAAACTAATGAAAGAGATAAAGTTGAAGCTGAGAATAGCGACGCTGATGGTGGTAATCGCCGTCTAAGTCGTAAACGTGCACATTCAGAATCACGTTCACGATCACATTCCAAAGAACGACGAGATCGTTCCAGATCCAAGTCACGTTCGCGTTCACCCAAGCGCCGTAGTGGCGCAGGCAGTCATGGTAGTCCATCAAAAACCACCGAAGAAGCTACCAATCCCGAAGATGAGCCCACAATTGAAGATAAACAATTTGGCTTGAGTTGGTGTAAGTTTGTGCAAATTTCAAAATTAGGAAGCAAAATGTAATAAAATGTTAATTTTTTGTTGTATATTCTTTTTTCTACTTTCAGTTGATTCAGATTTGCATTTACGCATCGATCCAGTGACGTTCACTTCAGCTAAACCCATGACACATGAGATCTATTCATTAGTTTGGTCTGGTGCACGTACCAATTACGGTGTGCGCGATGGTAAGGTTTGCTTTGAAGTGCGTCTAGCCGAAGAGACTCAAATGAATCGCCAGCATCATTTCCGTGATGAACCGCATGTGCGTGGTTTCCGTGTAGGGTTCTCAATGCCCGATTCCACATTGATTTTGGGTGAAGCAGAAAAATCGTTTGCCTATTGTGAATCTGGACGCAAAGCGGTCAATTCGGAATTTACCGAATATGGAAAACCATATCAATTGGATGATGTAATCGGTTGCTATTTGGATTTGGATAGTACACCATGTACCATCAAGTATACATTGAATGGTGAAGATTTGGGTGTAGCTTTTGAATTTGACAAAAGTATTTTGGGTGAGAGTGATGCACTCTTTCCCCACATTGTCACCAAAGGTTATGAGTTTCATGCAAATTTTGCCGATAATGAAAATCTATTAGTGAATGTTGAACGTCAGATAAGAAAACGTCGTAAGCCACGCAAAGAGAAAGAACCCGTGGCTGCCGATGACAAAGATAAAGAATCGCTGACAGAAAGCAATCAAGAGAATTGGAAAGTTGTGGATGAGGCAAAAACCGATGATGATGAAAAACATGAAGAGGCGAAAGATGAACAAAAATCAACGGAGAAGGCGGAAACTACTGCTAGTGGTGATGCACCAGCCGATGAAGATGTTGAAATGAAAGAAGAAAAGGTAGCCGCTGCTGAGGATAAAGTTGAAAAGGAAGAAGCTTCGGCTACTGAGGTTGAAATTGAAAAGAAGGAACCTGCTGCTGAAGAAAAAGTAGAAGGTAGGAATAACTTTGATACAATTTAAGCAAAAAAATGCAAAACTGAAATTCTAAACTACGAAAAAAAAAATATCGTACTTATATCATATACCTACATATATGTATGTAATAAAATGTCCAAGGAGAATAGCAACAAGTATAATCAGTACTATTCAATGAAGGTGTTGTGTTGTAATTCTCATTTACTTTACAATACTTTCACTGATGAGGAACCGTAGCTTGTTCCGAAATGATCGTCTGATCTGCTTGTTCTATGACTTTTTTTATTCTTATGGCATTATTGTTCATTAAGCTTATTTATTTCAATAATTAGTCTTAAATATGAACAGCCAAATTTAGAGAAAAAAATTGAAAACAAAAAACCCGAATTAATATATTAAAAAAACGGTGAAATATGATTTCGAACTAGATAGAAATTGAATCCGAAATTATATGGTATCAATTTCATATATCAATCGAAGTTTAAGTTCAGTATCGATTCCATATTTCGATCGAAATTTAATTACGCTATCGATTTCAAATTTGGATATAAATTTACTTTTTCTCTCTTTTTCTGAATTCTACAGCCGTATCAGCTGAAAAATCAGTAGACACAAGCTCTCAAGCAATTGAATCATCTACTGAGGCAGAATCTAAGATAAACGCAGAAAATGGTGTAAATGCCGATGAAAGCGTTACATCAGCTACTGAGGAGAAAAAAGAAGATGCTACTACAGATGGTGAAGAGAAAAAAGAAGCCACTGTTGTTGATGGCGAAGTGAAAAAATCACATGAAAATGATAAACCATCAAATAGACGCCAACGACGAAGTGATCATGATGATAAACGCAATAAAGAAGAATCATCAGAAGATGAATTTGAAGAAATTGTACCAGTACCACGTGAACCAATGTCATTGATAGAGGGTTATGAGCTTATTGCTTTAATACCTGAAGAGAATTATGTACCTGGGCCACAGCGTCCTGAGAGTCGCAAAGAATGCGAAGTTATACTATTGGTTGGTTTACCTGGTGCTGGTAAAACGCACTGGACTTTGAATCATATCAAGGAGAATGCTGATAAACGTTATCATGTTATTGGTGCTGATGCATTAATTGCAAAAATGACTGTGAGTATAGAAATAAATTAAAAAGAAATTTAACAATGAAAAGTAAAATTCTATGTTTTCTTTATTTTTTATTTTTAGATCGATGGCGTTTCGCGTAAATCAATACATAAGGGTCGCTGGGATAGGGTGCATGAATTATGCATAAATAGTTTATCTTCACTCGAAGAGATTGCAGCAAAACGACGACATAATTTTATACTCGATCAGGTAATTCGTCTGAAAAAAAACATTTCAAAGTGTTTGAGGGTGTTTCTTCTTCAAATTGCTGCATAGTATAGAGTATATGTTTATATGTACACATATAAATATATGTATATTGTATGTGCATAAAAAGAAAAGCAATTTTAGTGAGAAAAAGAAACAAAAAGGCGTAAATATTTACTTGCAGTGTTGTTGATTGAGCATTTAAGTTTTATTTTCTTTTTAACTTTATTTTTTTTTTTTTCTTTAATATATTTTTGTAAATTTAATTTTAATTTTCTTGATTTTTTTTTTTTCTCTTAATAATTTATTTATTATTGATATTATTATTTTATTTATATGAGTGCGCGCGAATGCCTATATATTTTGCGTCTGCATTCATACTTTTTTTTTTATTATTATTATTTTTGTTATTTTTTAAACAAAAATTTGCTCAAAAATCGTGCTATCACCAAAAAGAACAAAAAGGTATGCTTAGTTCTTAAGGCGCTCTAAATCTAAATTTTAAATTATGTAAACGTAAGTATGTGTGTGGAAGTGAAAAGGTATGATTTTCTATAAAATGAAAATGTATATTTAAATGGAAATTTATAAACAAAAAACAGTTGACAAGCAGCAAATCATCAGCATCAAATAATGTCTTATGAATGATATGTATGAAGAGAAGCAGAGTGCGGCAAGGATGCCTGTAAGTAGATGCCTAAATACAAAACAAATAAAAATAAATACAATGCAATGAACGTTGTTGATTTATTTTTAACAAACAAAAAAAAAAAAAATTGAATTTTTAATATACATCACGTTTCTTAGACATTATAAAATAGTACTACCTACATATGTATGATATGATATGATAATTTTAAATGAATTTGTTTTTAATTTTGAGAGACTACAACTATTCAACTTTATAAATTTCTAACTCGAAAGAAAAGCAAACAAGCAAAAAAGTCAACTGTTGTTGAGCTTACAGCTTTAACTTTTCACCGTCCGTCTACGTTAGTCAAAAAATATATAATTCTAAATCCACAACGAAAAACAATCAAGGTATGTTTTAGTTATTAAGCTATGTTTTTTTTCTTTTATATTTAATAAACAAAAAATTGGGGCTTATGGATGTTAGAAAGAAACAATGTTTATTTTTTTTCTTGCTATAATGTAAAAGCCACATGCAAAAATCGCAACGTAAATTCCATAACGTTGAACATTTTTGTGGCTAATATATTGAACAAAAATTAAAAGTATCAACTACTTACTACTACTATTGAAATGTATGTAAAAATGAATATGCGCCAAGTAAAAATGAAATGAAACAACACTCAAACCTCAAACAAAAAAAAAAAAAACAAAAACTACAAAAATAAAATGAATTACTACTGCTACCTACTACTACTACTATTATCTGCAATTGTTACTACTACAACTACAATTTGAATGAATGAACATCATCCTCCTAATGAAACAATCTAAAAATGAAACTATGAAAATATCTGTACTCTGTGTATATGTGTTGATTTATAGACAAATGCATATGCATCCGCACAACGACGTAAAATGAAAGCTTTTGGCGACTTCAAACGAATTGCAGTTGTTTGCATACCAAATGAAGAAGAATTGAAACGGCGCAACACTGAGAAATCTGAAAAGGGAAATGCTTATTCAATTAGAGATTCAACATTAAATAATTTACGAGGTAATTATTCTTAATTTGAAATTAACAAACAAACAAAAAATCACAAAAAATAAGAAATATATTAAAATATCAACAAAAAAAAAAAAAACTTAAATTCTAAGTACTCTAAAAAAAAAAAAGAGAAGTCTTGAAAAAAAAAATCGTAATCGTTTATAAAATCGAATTCTATAAGCGTTAGTTTTTCTTCTTTTTTTATTACATATATCTTTTCTATATTTACATATTATATGCTATAAATAATAGTATGTAAGCAATTTTGTTATGAAAAATGTTTTTGTTTTACATTCTCTCTTCTCAATATTTTTACAGGATATTTTTTTTTTTATTTTATACTTATTAGTTAAATTTTTTATTTATTATTATTTTTATTTTATTTAAAAAAGAACAAAAAAGAAAAACCACAAATATTTTGGCATATTTGTGTTTTTTTTTTTTTTAATATATTCATTCTATATTGTGTGGTAGCAACTTTTACTTACTTCCCTGAAACTTTTACTTACTACCTTCTTCTAAGCTTCTGTTCTTTGCCCGTTTTTGGTTCTTCCCCACTTGGGTTCTGTTTTATGAGCGTTTTTTTTTTCTTTTCATATTTTTTTTTTTTTTTTTTTTTTTTTTTTTTGTGAAAAATATTTTATTTTTTTTTTTAATTAAAATAATTATTTAATTTGTTGTAAAATTTCTAAAACAGAAAATATAGTTTTTAATGCACTTTAGAATTATCTATCTGTCCATTAAATAACAATTTAAACTCATTCTCAGCATTAGATTGTATAGACGACAAACCAATTTCATATCAAGAGGTTTTATGTTTATTTTGATAGTATCCAAGCGGCAGAGGAAAAACGATCAGATTCTTTTTTTTTTTTTTTTTTCGGATATCTGATAAGAAAAAAAAATTGCTCTTTCCTTGTGTTTGTCGAGATGATTAGAAACTTTTCTGTGCTTTCTCTTTTCGATTTGACGCCAATCATGATTATCGCATCCAATTTTCTGAGTCACTGTATCTTTTTTCTGTGTTTTACGGTATGTAATAGACACACCCTTTCGTTTCGTTAGACCCGTCACATATTTCATCGAAAATGTGCAAAAGAGCACCAACGAGTGTTTTATCTCTGAGTTGTAAACTATATATTCATATAGAACACTGCTTACTTCAGCGTGTGTGTGTGTGTTTTCGACGAGAGAGTGCTCAGCGAACTCGTTGACATATTACAAGTCTCAACGAGTGCAACTATTTCGTTCACTCATACATGCTTAATTGCATATACATGCAATAAAAATTTACAATGGGTGTGGGTTTTTTTTTTTTACAATTCGTTGAATCTACTCGCAAAACATCTGTGACATATTCGCTCATTTTGCAACAACAAAAACTCATTCTCAGTGAAATTCTTTCTAATATCAACAGCTGAAGAGAGAGATTTATATATTTGAGAGTTTTCGAGGATTGTACTGAAACTTTTTGCAATGAAATAATGAAATCTAAAATCTTAATTTTGTTATTTGAAATATTTTCCACGGATATTTTATGACATTTCCCATTCTCATCACAAAAGCTATTCTAGTTTTGTGGTAATCTATGATGAAGAAGATTATATATTTTAATGACCACTTTCAACGAGCCAATTTGTATAATTTATGGAATTTCTCAATTCAGCATCGGAGAAAATAATCGCCTTTTTTAACTCTGGGACAATACGTGTTCACAGTGATCCAAAGGTTTTGGAAAATTTTAATTTAATGAATTGAATTTGAGTATTCTGAATTCAAATTGTGATTTTCTGCACTCAATCTGAAAATGGTGTAATTAGTTTTGCAGTAATGAGCGACGTGTCCTCTTATACACTGGCACTGGAAAAATATGGAGTAGACATACCTATCTAACATCAAAATGATTATTCAATATCGTTTTTGCCTGATGAATATCGATGCCTAAAGATGAATCTTTCTTGACTCACATAAATTAAACAACGAACTACTATTAAGAACATTAGTATTTCATTCATTGTAAAAAATTATCTTTCAAATCCTTTAAAAATAATTTCAAATACTTAACTGGCTGTTGATCGATCGAACTCTCAAGTTCATATTTCTTTTTTGAGTAGATTTAAACCTTGGTATTCTAGTGGCAGCGTTTCTTGATTCGTGTCTCTAGAATCCTCGATACGATTCCCGGCTAGGGTATGGTTTCTTATCTATGCTGCTTCATTTCATAATCAACACAAAGCTTGCATTAGTAGAATTATCCCCTATGTGTTGATTGACCATTAAAAACAAAAAAAGGAATCGTAATCATTTGAATGATTTATACCTGCTACCACCACTTGAATTCAATCATCTGAAAATTCACAGTTGTCATTAATGGTGGAGATGATATTCTATGAATATCATTCAAGTTCCGCTACTGTTTTTCTTTTTCTGCATAACTTTAGTAATCTTTTTTTATTATTTTAGTTAATTTTTCTTATGCGACAACGAAATATGCGTTAGATGTTAAACGACCCCGCTTCGCATCAAGTATGATCAAGAATATGTTTATAGTTTTATGGCGAATCCAAATGGAGAAAATTATTGATGGTTTTTCATGGCCTACCAAAATATTATGATGCAATGAAGAGAAATATTTGATGTTGCTATGACCGAAACTCGCAGTTTCATTCCCCTGGTCCGATATCTAATGTGGTGATAAGTAAAAATAAATGATGTCAGTACAATTTTAATATGATTGAAAACGTGCCGTGCCAACACAATACAATAAAAAGAATTAAACTTCATGTTCGAGAATGCCAATATATAGTCGCTGTCACCTAGTAGAAAGTGCGAAATTCCCAGTCTACAATAGCAAATGTTCAAGGTTCAAACTTATCATGGAAAAACTTTTCATTTATAGACTTTCGGATTCAGCATAAAACTATACATTTTTAACTTTCATACCATGGGAAACTTTAATGGATGATAAAAAGCTAGACCTGGGCTGTTGTGCCAATTTATTCCAAAGAGAAACAGATTAGAGTCTTATATGCCGAAGACCAAATCCACACACATCACATCTTCATCGCGCCATTTGAATCTATCACCTTTTATTAAATCCCAATGTCGTTTATTGTTTCTCTAAGCATACGTGACTTTTTGTATATTCTGAAAATTTGAGTTAAGTAATTTGGTAGTAAGACTATAATGGCCTGGAAAGAAGCACAAATACATGCTGATGTCAGCTTTGCATATTCTATATAAAAAGGCACAGTTTTTATTTACAGTTTGATGGCCTCTCATCCCCTCTCCTCAATGGTTTCTCTCCTAATAGTTGCCTACTTCATCCACCCACAAACCAATTATGAAAATTCATTCCTCATATTGAGCTTTCCAGTGAGGAATTACAAAAGTTTTTTTTTTTTCTTGAAGCCACATTCATCATATATTTATTATCATTCTGTATTTGGAATATTTTGAATTGTCTTCCCTTTTCTTCTATTGTTTTCTGCATTTTAGCAACATAAAAAATTTATAACTTTAAGACCATATAAATCTAAAAAAAGAAAAAAAAAAAAGAAAAAGAAAAACATTTTCAACATAGATTCAACAAAATAATTGTAAACGTTTTATCAAAAATTTCTTGCAGCGAACTTTACGCAGCCTGCGCTTGAATTTGGCTGGTTTGATGATATTATTTATACTGATCTCAATGGCGACGAGGCCAAAGAAGAGGTGAAGAAATACAATGAAAAGGGCAAAAAAGCCTTAGATGCAAACCCATCGAAACGTAATCGACGTGATCATTATCAACGTGACGATCGTCGTCGTTATGAAGATGGCGGACGAAGACGTGATTTTAATCGTTGGAATGATCGGCGTGGAGGACACCCAGGCGGTGGCGGCGGCGGTGGAGGTACTCGCTGGGGAGGCAGCGGCGGCGGCGGTGGCGGAGGAGGTGGTGGTGGCTATCGTTCAGGCGGCTGGCGTGATGATCGTGGTTATGGCGGTGGTGGTGGTGGCGGCGGCGGTGGTGGCGGCGGTGGTCGTGGTTATGATAATCGTAACAATCGCTATAGCAATAATGGACCACAAAATTGGATGCAAAATAATCGCAATCGCTATGATGATCGTAATAATCGCTATGGTGGTGGCAGCGGCGGCGGCGGCGGTGGTGGTGGCGGCGGCGGCGGCGGACGCTATGATTCAGGTGGTGGTGGTGGACGTTATGATTCGTATGGTGGTGGTGGTGGCGCTGGCCAATCACGTGACTATCGCGATCGAGATCGCAATGCAGGTGGTGGAGGCGGCGGTGGTGGACGCCGTGATAATTACCGCTCCGGAGGTGGTGGCGGTAACCAACGGGATTTTCGGCCTGGCCACCGCGACAATCGCACAGAAGATAGTCGCGGTGGCTATGAGAGATCGGACCCTACTAAATTCAATTCGAATGAGGGATACGATCAGTATAACAATAATGCTAAGGCAACAGGAAAGGTGAGTGTTGACAGCGATTGCAAATGAAATTCTAATTCTAATTGAATTAGAGACATAAGATTCAGAGATTTTAGAGAAACAAAAAATAATTATTATTTTGGGTCCCTCCCTGAATTGAATTAACATTGGAATTTTTATTTTATTTGTAGAGTTCTCAGGGTGGTAAATGGAGCTCATACTCACAGCATCAGCAGCAGCAGCAACAACAACAACAGCAAGCTGCACAACAGCAACATGCTGGTGGAGGTTGGCAACAATATACGCAGCAGGCACAACACCAGCCTGCTGCTGCTCCTGCACAACAACAACAATATTGGGGATATGCTAATGATATGCAGGGTAGGTGAATATGGAGATAATAAAACTAGAAATTGTTTATGCTAATTGGAATTGTCTTTTGAATTTGAATAATTTAGGTTATGGTAATCAACAGCAACAACAACAACAACAACAATGGGGCTCAGATCCGAATCAACAACAGGATTGGATGGCTTGGTGGCAGGTAAGGAGAAGAAAATTACACCTTTTTCCCCCAAAATAAAATATTTAATTCACTCTTTCTCTTCACCTTTACTTCTTCATCATACAGCAACAAGGCAATGCACAACAACAACAACAACAGCAACAACCAGCTGGTGGCGGTGAAACAAATCAATATTGGTCACAATATTCTTATCAAACTCCAGCAACTACACAGGCAGGGGGAGGCGGCAATGTTGGTGGTGCCGATGCTGCGGCTTCAAAGAAATAATTAAAAAAAAAACATCTACTTTGAGATAGTACAATTCAATTTCAAAAGCAACAACAAAAACACAAACAAATGAAACGATAAAGGCTCAGCTCTACAAAAAAAAAAAAAAACACTACTGTAAAATACATAAACAAATTTTACTTTAAAATTATTAATTTAAACTCAAAAAAAAAATTAATCAAACTCTGCTGCTTCTTTTTAAAAACAATAGCAAACAGAATCGACCCAGACCCCTGAAATAACAACCACCAACATCCTCGTACTTCAACCCTACAAATTATTTCTTCAAATTACATTATATACCTATTTAACTTAAGCGAATTAGTTTTAAAACTCCACACATTTTATATAAATTTTAATTTGAATTATTTTGTTTTTCGATTAAAATTATTCTATAGAAAAAACATACATATTTCTTTTCTCTGTTTCTTTTTACAGTTTTTGTTTTTGTTAATAATAGTAGTATTTAAATGATTTAAATTTTGTTTTTATGTTTCCGAAAAAAAAAACCTACACAAAAATATAATGGAATTTTGTAAAACAACACAAAAGTTAAATTCCTTTTCTTCTTTTTTTCTTTTTTTTTTTTTTGCTATTGATTGACAAGCGTTTTGTTAAACGGAAAAAAGTACACATTATACTTGGTATTCGTATGCTTTGAATGAATGAATGACATCAATTGTGAAATTAAATAAATGCAAAATTTAATGAATTCTTTTTTAATTATTATTATTTTTTCTATTTTCTTAAATTAATAATTGTTTTCTATTATTCTCTTTATACTTAAGTTGTACAAAGGAAGTACAAGTTTTGCATATTTCTTATTGCATATAATAACAATAAAAACAAACAAATATTAAGGGAAAACCCAACCGTATGAAGATTTTATCAAAAATTAATTCACACACAAACACACACACACATGAGTAAATTGTAGACTAAGTCGGCATATTAAATTACATTAAATTCAAATAAATTCATGCTTTTAAGAATTACATATAGTATTTGTATTGGTTATTTCATTTCTAATGGAAAGTTTAAAAAAAAAAAAAAAAATGAAAGTGAATTTCGAGTCATCCCAGTTGCAATAAAAGAGATTTCGAATCCGAGAATAAATAATAACCAGCCTCTTGCACCAACAATATACCTAATGATGTAACAGTAAATTTCTCTTGGCGACATCAACTCATTAAGTTGAGAGAACCTGTTCGCTTTGCTCTTTCACATTTTCTACCTTGCTCAAGATTATGAACACGAGAGCAAGAGAGTCGCCAAAAGAGAGAAAGAGACCTGCTTTGCTCCCAGCGGATGAAAAATCGTGTCCTCCTTTTTGAGGGACATAAAGATTACAAAAGCTCTAAGAAATTAAAGAGTACTCTATTGGTCTTTTTGGTGCGGGTGTTGATTACTCCTTTGATAATTCTACGTGCACATCAATATTTGAATTTTCGATGTAGGTGGATATATTTTAACACTAGTAGTGGTACGGAACGAATTGGGAAAAGAACATTTTGAACGTTTTTTGCTTTCTAAATTCAAATAAAATGGTTAAAATTCAAAATAAGAGAACACAAATTTATGAATTCAAATAAAAGGCTCCAAATTTAAAATGGTGTATTCAATATGTCGGCTAGCTTGGAAGAATATTCTTTGAGGTTTTGTAATCTCTACGTTAAAATATAATAGTCGGGGCTCTAAATTTAAATATGACGGATGAATGTAGAACTCCTATTGTGGAAAATAATTTTTATAAAGATTTGAGTGCTTGAATTCAAATTTTGCAGTTAAAAATTATCATTAGGGGATCTTATATTGCGAGCTTATAAGTCACAAACTATTATTTATTGCTGCATACCATACAAATTAAAAGCTCGGTATTGATCTCAATAAAAGCAGGTTGCGTATCACAGAACACTTGCGATTCTACTTCCATTTCATGTTAGCAGCTTATACAGAGTTTTCTGCAAAGAGACCAAGCCGTGTGCCGTGGGTTCCAATTGTACTGAGTCCATTTGATATACTTATGGTATCCCCTTAAGATCTGTCCATTAGATCCTAAGAATATTTTAAGCCTAACTCGAACAGATTTTCTTGATCAATCCTCATAAATGATAACAGAAAACAATATTTTAATTAGTAATTTACAGCTGATGGAATAAAATAGATTTTGTTCCTTTATTTTGCTAGCGTTCTTTGTCAACCTTGCAGCTTCCCTGAACACATTTTTGTGGCTTCTGCAACACCATACTTGCAACTATTTGCACGTTTTCAAGGGTTAAAGTTTTGTTTTTATTATATATTTTATTATAAATTGTTCTCTGAAGCACTCTGTGCGTATTTGACATTTATCGGAAAATAAGGTAGAGAAATTTGGCATTTCTCATTTCCTCTCTCTCTCACACACGGTTCAGTTTACCGACGACTCCGAGGCGAATTTATTTGGAATTCAAAAATTTTTAAAATTAATTAAAAGAGAATAGTAGAATACTTAAAATTTAACTAATAAAGTGATGAGTGACAGTGCAAGAACAGCAACAACTAAGGAATAGTCGATTACAATCTTCGATTCCAGTTGAAAGATTCACCCTCCACACCCCACATCTCTTGTAGAAAATTCCCAAGTGTGAAGTAGGTAGCGGAAATCTTATCAGTGAAATAAAAGTGTGTGATATTTTTTGATTTCATTAACATACAATAAACAAGACATTGTCAAGAAGTTGCGCATGACACATTCCTGCTAAAATTCATTGGAGAAACAATAAAAATACATACACATATTTTCTTGAGCGATTAAATTTTAATCGATTTTCATAAGTTTCGCATTTCAACGACAGTAACCAATCAAGCAACATGGTGGCAATTCCGTATTTGTTCAATGAAATTGGAAGCATTTTCCAAAATGTGAGTCATCTTAAAAGAATTTCATATTGATATGCTTGTGTCTGTTTACTAAATTTTTCTTTAACATTTCCTTGCAGACTCCACTCTATGCTATAGTACTAGAGATACTCTTGCTATTCTCTGTTATCTGGCTGGTGTTCTATAAACGCAATGGACGTAAATTGTATACCAAAGAGCAAGAAGAAGCTATCATTGGAGATTTTAAACCTGAGCCATTGGTAGGCGACACCAGTCCCAATCATCCATTGCTAAGCACACGCCTGGTACAATCAAAAGTGGGCAAACGCGTTACCGTTGACGGGCATGATTGTCTCAATTTAGCTACGCATAACTATCTCGGTTTATCGGAAGATAAAAAGATATTAGAGGATGCGTGCACTAGCTTACGGAAATATGGGGTTGGTTCATGTGGACCACGTGGATTTTATGGCACCATGGATGTACATTTAGATTTGGAAGATCGTTTAGCCAAGTTCATGAATATGGAAGAAGCGGTTGTTTATTCATATGGTTTCTCAACAGTTGCTAGCGCTATACCAGCGTATGCAAAGCGTGGTGATGTTGTTTTCGCCGATGAGGCAGTGAATTTCGCTATACAAAAAGGTCTGGATGCATCACGTAGCACAGTGTATTGGTATAAACACAATGATATGCAATCATTAGAAAGCTTGTTGATAGATCAAGAGAAACGTGATTACGAGGTTTGTTTAATATAATGCTAGATATATTCATTTTATTTAATATTAATTATGGTTGTGTGTGTGTGTGTTTATTTTTTACTACTTAGAATCCAGCCAAAGCTGCTAGAACTCGCCGCTTTCTTATAGCTGAAGGAATTTATATGAATACTGGGGAAATTTGCCCACTCCCGAAATTGGTCGCTCTACGCGCAAAATATAAATTGCGTTTATTCCTTGATGAGAGTGTCTCTTTTGGTACGCTTGGCAAGACTGGTCATGGACTCACAGAACATTTTAACGTTGATGTAAGTATAATAGTTCTGCATGTATAAAGTTATGCCAATATTATTATGAAACATAAAGAACGTTCTAATGTAAAAACCAGTTCAGCCCAGACTCACAGTGGACTGTTGTGCCAGGTAGTTGATCTACCATGTGCCACAGTGTTTGAAAAAGTGTTGACACTTCTTCTAATTCCTGCACATCCAAACTGTTAACAATAAACTTATTTATTATTCAAATAATTCAATCTCATTGTGGCTAAGACACAATGCCTTGCCTTGACAGAACACTAATGTGCTGACATTATAGAAATAGAAATTGTATGAAAAAAAAATGTATGAAGATACTTTGCCCGCATCGTTCTGTTATTCTATGATAGTGTGACATGGTGTCGAAAAACGTGTGAAGTAATATGTGAATAGCTCATAACCCAAGAGGCAAGATTTCTTTCTCTCCCGTTGCTCTGAAACTAAAACCATTTTTCTATAGAATTAGTAACAAGTCAAAACTGATAATACCATTCTCTTATTATTGGTCGAATTCGTTTTTTACCGGTTCTACGTCAGACGAATCTAACCCCAAAAACCACCACCTGAACCCTCAGCTAATACCAATACTACCATAGCATTATCACTCGTAGTCATTCACTTCGCATTTTTTGCTCTCATTTGTACTCTCGTTTGTATTTTCTTTGCTCTCATTAACATATCTGTTACTTCCCCAATGGCTGGCCATCAAAAAATGATACAATGAAACTGGCGTAAAATTTTAGTTTTTTTTCTTTATTTTTTATATTGAATTATTCTTTAAATTAAACTTGATACTATATACTTACTCTGGTTTATAGAAAAATCCTGCAATCCTGCTACAGAAAAACACAAATCTTTCATAATTTTAATATTTTTGTTTTTCATTTTACAGCGCTCTGAAGTTGATCTAATTTCTGCAGGCATGGAATGTTCGATGGCATCAATTGGTGGTTTTTGTGTTGGTTCACATTTCATTGTTGAACATCAACGACTCTCTGGTTTGGGTTATTGTTTCTCTGCCTCATTGCCACCATTACTAACACAAGCAGCAATATCAGCATTGGATCGTTTTGAACGTGAACCAAAAATCTTTGAAGAATTACAAAAAATCTCTATAGATTTCCATACGAAATTTTCACAATTCACAAAATTGAAATTGGGTGGCAATTGCATATCACCATTAAAACATTTATACATAAAAGAAAAACTCAAAGATCCTAAGGAAGAATTGCAATTGTTGACCCTAATCGCTAATAAGGTAATAAAGTGTTTTCAGAATGTTTTTGTTATTTCACATGTTAATTTGTATTTTTTCTCCCACAGTGTATTGCACGCAATGTTGCTGTCATTGAAGCATCATATCTTTATAACATTGAAAAGCATCCAGTGCGTCCAAGCTTGCGCGTAACCGTGAATCGTTTGCTTACTGATAAAGAAATAACAAATGCATTCGATATCATCGAATCAGTTGCTAATGCTGTTTTAGAAAAAAACGAGCTTGCATGAAGCAAAAGAAAAGCAACAATTAAAAGGTTGCAAGTATTAAGTATATACTAGAAATTTTGCTTTTTGTATTAAAATAGAAAAAAAAAAATTAAATTGACCAGAGCAAAGCTCAATTTACTATTTAGTTTTAAGTTTAAAAAGAAAAAAATAGAGAAATTCATTTCTTTTACATTTTCATAAATGCATTTCTTTATTTAAATTAATTTCAATATGTAGTTTGAATTAAAAAAAAATGTATTCGTGTAATTTAGGTATTTTTTTCGAGGTTAAATGAGTTGAAGTAAATTTAATAAGCACAAAGTTAAACTTTAAGATTAAAAATGGAAAACTACATTGTATTGGATTCATTTCTTCAAATCCGATTAATGCATTTGTTTGCAATAATAATATATTTTTCACTTTTTACTAAGCTTTTTGTTCTAATATGCACAGCCAACAAAATACCAAAAATGTACGTAAAAATGTATGTATGTATATTTCATTTCAAACACAGCACTCCTCAAAGATGCAAAAATAAACGTCCTTTAAAATTAAAAATTATTTTATTTTATAAATTATTTATTTTACAGGCTTAGGACCTGGTAATCAAAGTCCACATCTCACCGCCATACATTTAGACAGGAAAGATGAGAAACTTATTAAGCGTTATTAGAGAAGAGAGAACGCTCTGCTTCTCAATTGCCTACTGAGCCCATAGTAGCATTTATTGGCAAGAGTTAGTCTGCACTTGATCTTAAGGTTGACATTATTGTTTATGTTGGATCCTAAGTAAACGACATTCTTGACGATTTCAAAAGTATAATTGTCAACAATGACATTTTGTCCAAGACACCGTGACTCCTTTGGCACAAGATATTCCGCCTTGCCTTCGTTCACCGCTAGACCTATTCGACGAGACTCGCTTTCCAAGCTAGAGAAATCTGCTCGCGCGTTAGTGCCAACAATATTAGTATCATCAGCGTGTGCTAACAGCATGACACACTTGTAGAAGATAATGCGAGAGTCCACCTTGTCTGAAACTTCTTTTGGTATCACATGCCTCATGTAGACGTCTGTCTCAATTTTCACTGGACTGCTGATGTCGGTCAGTGTCATTTTGCAAAGACAAATGACATTGCGGAATACAAGTGATCCCTAATCGTGCTGTCGAAGGCGGCTTTATTATCGACGAATAGATGGTGGGTGTCGCGTTGTTTCCTTCGGATCTTTTCCAGAATTCGGCGTAGTGTGAATATCTGATCCATGGCGATGGTGGATTTACCAAGCCTGAAGCCACACCAATAAGGTCCAATCAGTTTGTTGACGATGGGTTTAAGTCTTTCGCACAGTACGATATTAGGAAGGTTTATCCCAGGGTAGTTGGCGCAGACCGGGGTATTAGGAGGCCTGGGCCGTATGACACAAGTTCAAGTCTGTGATAATCTTATAAACGGGTGAGTCTACATTTGATCCTTGTGCACCTCCGTCTCAAGTTGGCATACAGTCTCCTCGTGGCGCTTTCTGGATAGCGATTTGACACCTGCCAGTGAGTTACTGATGTATGTGGCGTGTTTCTCCGTGACTTTGAATCAACAGTTGTGCATAGGGCTTGGAACCCTTCACACCAAAAAACAATCCTACTGAAATCACAAACGAAGCCTCGGATATGAGACCCCCCTAACATTTACAATTATACGTACGTCGGTTACACTTGAAGAATACCTTCCAACGATCAATAGCTCAAATTTACCTCATGTTCTTATATCAGGCAGCAGCCAAGTGAACTTATGGATATCGAGATGTTGGAATCTGATGTTACTAATCTGATGTTGGACCTCTCTCCAACTAAATCAATCAGTCTCTTGTCGTTTTCTCCACGAAATATCTTGCATCATGAAATTCATGATCAAAAAATCAATAAGAAAAACGAAGTACTTTTCTTTTTCTTCTGGTGCCTGAAAGAACCGCTTGGATTACTTTGGCTAGACCGGACCATCTCCACAAGAGGAAGCTGATAGATGGACTCCTTTTCTATTTCATTAAACTTTGTTACTATCAGTATCAAATATGTAAAATAAAATTTAAATTTTTTTGTATATATGTATGTAGGAATTTGTTTCATATATAAAATTTTTATACTTCAACATGAATATATTGCGTTTAACAACAATAGTCAACAATTTAATTCACTACGACTACTTTTTTCTTATTTAAAAACAAAAAGGATACAATTAAACTGAACTTAAGCTCAATGTTTCTAGTTTCTATAAAATCAATCGCTGATGTGCGCATAAACTACAGCGGTACGAGAAGGAGAATAAACCTAGAATTAAAAAAAAAAAAATACAAATCATTTCAATTTCATCTCTTTCCTCGTCCACACATCAAACAAACACTCACCTCAATAAAATGTCTACGTCCAGCATAACCTTCAGGATTTGTTACATGTTTACAACTCTTATCGATGCGATTGTGTCCACCGAAAGCCTCATCGTCCGATGACAGTATCGCTTGATAAGTGCCAGCCCAATTTGTGCCAACGCGATATCCAGTGAAACTTCGGTCTGTATGAAAATTGAATACGAACACGAGACCGGCACGTTCGAATGCTATGATTTTATCGCCTTCATGTTTCCAACTAACATATCCAGGATCGGCATGTAGCCAACCGTATTTTTCTTCCGCCTCATTCATGGCACGATCAAATTCATTCATAAATTTGTACTTGAGTATCGGGTCATCGACTAAATTCCATTGACGGCGCGCATAATGATATGAATCATTATTACCGATACGTGGAAAGTCCAACCATTCGGGATGACCGAATTCATTGCCCATAAAATTCAAATATGCCTCACCGCCGAGCGCATGCGTTATCAAGCGTATAATTTTATGCAACGCTATGCCACGATCAATGATTATCGACGGTTGAGACATTACGGACATGTGTGTATACATTTCCTTGTCCATCAACCAGAATGCGATCGTTTTATCACCCACTAATGCTTGATCGTGCGATTCGGCATATGCGACGGTATTCTCTTTCCAGCGACGATTGCTCAGCGTATGCACAACATCGCCCATATTCCATTGATCATCGGTTTGTTCTTTGAGTAGCTCGATCCATTTGTCGGGAATGGCCATGCCGAGGCGATAATCGAAACCGATGCCGCCTTCGGAGACGGGACGGCAGAGGGTGGGCATGCCGGAAACGTCCTGTGGGTTAAAAAAAAGAGACAGATTTATGTTGGTTCCTTAGCTATTACAATCAGCATGACAGCTCCATTTCACTTCACTTCGAACCTACCTCCGCTATGGTTATAACTTCGGGATTTTGTTGATGCAGCATATAATTAGCCAAGCCCAAATAGTTGAGCGCATCAGTATCAACATTCAGCCCAAAATACTCATTGTAATCACCGCTGAAACCTTCACCGATACCACGCGAATGATACAACATCGATGTGACACCATCGAAGCTAAACGAAAAGTAGTAAGCAATTACATTTTAATTGGAAACTATTCACAATCCCCTTACCGATATCCATCGAAATTGTATTCATCATGCCACCAGCGCAAGTTGGATAACAAAAACCGTAACACTTCATACTCCACATAATTGAAGAGACGACTGTCCCACAGAGAATGTTCACCGCGTGCCCCATCATGGAAGAAGCAACTGTCTGTGCCATCAAATTTATTCAAACCATCCTCGACATTTTTACTAGCATGTGAATGCACAACATCGAGCAGCACGTACAGACCATTTGCATGCGCCACATCAATCATACGTTTCAGCTCTTCGGGTGTGCCGCAACGGCTGGAGGCAGCAAAGAAGCTAGTCACCTGATAACCGAAACTGGCATAGTAAGCATGCTCCATAATAGCCATGACTTGTATGCAATTATAGCCTTGACGCTTAATGCGCGGTATAATGTTCTCGGCGAAATTCTGATAGCTACCAACGCGTGGCTCCTGGGAAGCTATCCCTACATGACCTATAAATGAGAGTAAATTCAACATTGCTGACTTCAAAACTTTTATAATTTATTCTTTCTTACACTCATAGATACGCAATGATTTTGGACGCTTCGGACGTGGATGCTGATATACATAGCGTTCATTGGTTGGAGGATTCCATACATACTGTTTGAAATTTACACCCTGATTAGCTTCTTTCGGTGGTTGTCGTACATATGTAGCCCATGGTGATAGACGATCCAACAATTGGCCCGCGTGATTACGTATGATTACTTTAATCTCGCTGAGATGTTTTATAGGTACGCTACCATCGGGATTTGCTGGCAAATGTAATTCCCATTTACCGAAATCGAGTTTCTTGAAAGGATGCGATTCCCAATGCCAATTGTCTAATATAAAGTGAGGAGAGTAAGTTTTATTTTTGATTTTCAATGTGAATTTCGTATTTGATTACTTACTAAAATCGCCTGTTAAATATACATCCTTTGCTCCCGGTGCCCATTCTCGTGCTATTACTGAGTTATCTGGTTGAAAATGTAAGCCATAGTATTTGTAACCCTGTGAGAATGTATCCATTCCACCTTCAAGTTTGTCGATTTTACCAATCCATTCCTGGAGTACGCCATGTCTACAAATATATCAAGATGAAGAGGAACTATGAATTTTTAATTGTAAAAGTTATAGCTCTGAGTCCATTAGAAATATTTTTTGGTAGTCCTAAAAATTCTAATGGGAATGGGTTTCTTCTTTTAAGTCGTAATTCAATATATTCGTCATGACAAATATTAAGGAGACATTTCTCAAAAAACGGAACCCGTTCCCCCTCTAAGATCAGCCAGTGGTTTCACGTTTCTAGCCATTTCCAATATTTCAGTCAATGCTGTAACATTTCTAGGGATCAGAGCATGGAAATCCATCCAGAGCCTAATTTTAGTTCGCTGAGAGAGAAGTTGCAAATTGTACCAGTTTTTAATATAGAATCAGCTCTTTTCATACAATAAATACTTCATTTTATGTATGTGTTGTAATACTATGTGAGACTATGTAAAATAAAAAAGACCGAGCCAGAATTTATCATTCTGCATATCTTCAAAATAAAATATTACAAAAATTATAAATCCTTCTGAGGGATTGAAATATTGATCTTGCACCATTTTCCATGCACGCACACATACAAACACCATGGAAGGCTGCTCTCAAATTGAATGTAACAGCACGTTCGTGCACATACCTCCTTCTCTTTCTGGCCAACAATTGTTGTCAAACAATTCCCAATATGTTGCGCTCCGCACTCAATCAGAGGGGAGAGCACAATATATGTACAGTTTATAATTGCTCTTTCCAGTATCAAAATGTTTTGCAGTAACTCAAATTAGAAAGAAAGGAAATAGATAAACCTGAAATACAAAAAAAAAAAAAAAACACCATGGCATTCATATGGTGGCTCATTGATGACGGTGGGTGGCATGTGGCGGCAAGAATGACAACTACTACGCAATTGACGTTAATGACCTTGACAAGAATTCTTTTCCGTTTTTTTTGCCGGCAAAATTACGAATTTTGAATTAATTTGCACAAAATGCCATAAAGAAGCAATTAAAAATATTTGCGCAACTAAACAATTTATTAATAAATATTTTTGAAAGGTTTTCTTTCAGAGGTTTCTGTATAGAAGTTATAAATTTCTTGAACAAAAAAAAAAAAAAACAAACTTCATAAAAATCAACTCATAAATGGTAGGGATATCAAAATCTATTTTAATTTACGCACTTTTATCGGAGAACTGCAGCTGTTTTTTTATATTAAAAAAAAAAATTAAAAAAAATATATAAAACAATATCGTTCAATAACCTTCATTCGACATTGTGTTACGCACACCTTTTTCTAAATGCCTGCGAAAAACATCACTATCAATTTATGATGGGAGCACGAAATCATCAAAAAAAAAAAAAAAATATTTTTTTTGCTTTCCAATGTAAACTTTTAATTGACTAATAAGGAGACGCCGCCTCAAGATGCTTATCAGCACAGTAAACTATGTGCTATAGACATTCACGATGGAGCTGTTTTTTAGTATTAATTTAATACTAGAATAATAGAATTTTCATTTGCTACTTACCTTCTGCGTATCTCCCGTTCGAATGGTTTTAAATATCCATCTAATTTCAAGAGTTCATCAATTTCTTTAACTTCAACTTTCATGGGATCCATTTCTATGTCGTAGTTGAACTGGTAATTAATTTGTTTTTGATGTTGTTTAGATGGCCTCTTCGCGCAATAAAATATTTTCTACTTTAATAAAAAGAAATTTTACTTACGACAAACGAAAAAACAAACCCGGCAACTATGCAAATGAAACGCCAACTGAATATGTATGCATTGCCACCGATATACATATGCTGCTTTGGAACGAAGGAAAGGAAGAATTTGTATGAAACGATGAGTGGCGACTCTCTCACTCACTCACTCATTCTTGTTTTTTCTCTCTATTATATTAGGAATAATGAGGAAAACGAAATGCGGAAGCACAACGTAGAGCATCAGCTGTTCAGTAGGTATACTACTCATATATGTATGTACATACATACTAACACATATGTACATGTATATTGATATGAGAATAGGGAGGTAGTAAAAATGGAGGTACTTACTCTTTTGCGAATGTCAAAAACTAAACATTTTGTTACAAAAAAAAAAGCTTTAAATTTTGTTTTTGTTTTAATATATTTCGCACTCTCTCTCTTTTTCTCTCTATTCTAAACATTTGTCTGCTTTGTAAACAATTTTTGATAAGAAAATCTATTGACAGTAGGCCACTAGTGAATCCGAGGGGGTCTTTTGGGGATAAAAAATTGCTGCATTAGTTTTAGTACTTCAAAATAATGTTCATATAAACCGTTTTGAAAAGCATTAATTATACAGAACTTAATTTTTATTCATTTTAATCTAATTCTAGCCTCCTAAATTGATAAGAATTTAATGGTTTGGTTCTGCTATGAGCTTAAGCTTATTATTTTGTTTATATTTGTTCAATTAAGATTTTTAGAAATAAGTCATTTGATGCAAAACTGATTAACTTGTTTCTTGTATAATTTATTCAAATAAATATTGGGTTGAAAGGGCAAATGAAGGCTGTTTCCCATAGCTTATTGTTTTTTTTTCGACGAAACCCGCTGAATACCAAACATGTGGCCTCACCACCTGCTATCATAATTTTTTAACTAGATTTGTGAGACCAGGGCAGCACCACGAGGCCTCCTAGTTCCCTCGAGCTGTGTGATCGATCAGGTATATAAAATAAAACAACAAACACTTTAAATTCTTTTATGAAATAAGTTTTTATTTTTAAATATATATACTTTTAATCATATATTTTTAGCAATTTAAATTTAGTGTAATTTAAATTTTAAGATTTTCTTTTTATTTTTTATATATATATAATTAAATTAAATATATAGTTCATTTATCTTACAGTTTAAACATATTTCTGATTTGATTTTTGTTAAGTTTTTGTGGTTGTTATGTTTCTTCTTTCAAAGAGAGAAAAAAAAACTATAAATCATTTGTTGTGAATTAATTTAAAATAAATATTTTTATGTATTTTGGTTTTAATTTCTACTTCTTCATTAATTTTGTAATATTTTTAAAATTATTTTTTGTTTTGTTTGTTTTTTTTTTTTTTTTTTGTTTTTTTTAAATACGTTTGATTAAAAACTAAAACGATTTGTTTCTTTGTTTTGTTTGCTTGTTTGTTTTGCATGAATGTAACATATACATTCAAAAATATATTTAAAAAACATAATTTTTCGGTGTTTATTATTTTTTTAATTTCAATACAAACTAAATTAGCAGTAAAATTCTACAAAAAAAAAACAAGGAAAAGTAAAATAAAATAAAAATTTTTACTTAAGCTTAACATGTTTGTTGGTATAAGTTATTTAATTTATTATAATTTTAAATAGTAAAATAGTTGATGCTCATTATTGTTTGTATTAAAATATTTTGATGGGTTTATAATGTGAAATTATCAAATCAAAAAAATTATAAAAAAAAGAAATTTTAAAGCAAAAAAAAAAAAAAAAAAAATATTGAAGAAAAATTTTTTTTTTTAAGAAAAATTTAAAAAGAATATATTTTTTTTTTTCAAAACGGAGTATAATATTTCTTTACGCGCTTATTACATGATATCCTCTGCATGACATTAGCAAGTAAAAAACACCAGCTAAATTTTATAAATAAATTATTAAGTAAACAAGAAATAATAATAATAATAAAAAACAAACAATTAAAACTAATAAAAAATAATTTTAAATTTAGGCAAATATATTAAAAATTCAATTAATCTTTTATAATATTCTAACGTAGAGACATAATTAAAATTGTGTTTTTTTTTTACATACACTCAACATAAATTCTTAGTAAAATGTAGAACAAATGAGACAAAAATAGTTTAGTAATAGTAAATAGTAGTATTAGGTATTAGTTAGGGTTTTCTTTTGTTTTATTTTATTTATTTTTATTGTGTAGTGTAATTATCATTTTAAATTGAATTTTCTTTTCTTTTTTTTATTAGGAAAGGAACGCAAATTATCATTTAATATTTATAGAAATTTGAAGTTAGCATTCATCACACGTTGAATGTTAAGTGTTAGAGCAAGGAGAAAAACAAATAATTAAAATTTTTTAGTTTAGTTTGTAATTGTTCATGGTATTTTTTTCCGGATAGTTATACTTAAACACTATTATGGCTCCACCTCCTACACAAATTATTTATCTACTACACTAGGTATAATTTTTTTTTATGCTTACAAATCGCCAACACTGCATGGTGCATGGCTTAAAAGTAACTGACGAACGAACGACTGTATATAACCGTATGCGGGGTTGGTTAGTTAGTCGGTTGGTTTAATTAACTGTTTTCATTTATTTATTCTTTTATCTCATAGATCATTTTATTTTACACTTATTTACTCTATCAATCAATTAAATGTAAAATATCATCGCTGTGGACTTTTATTTTTTTTTGTTTCACTTTTTTAATTCGTTTAAGTATATAAAATATTATCAATACGCCAACAGACTACAATAGCGCGTGACGACATCACATTCATCGCATTTATGTATTGTTAAGTTTACAAAAATTGTTTCATTAGTTTATACATTAACAAATACAATCGTGGTCGTTTAGTATTATAAATATTATATACACATTAATTGGGTTTGAGAGGATTGTTTTTTTCAAAAAAAATATTGGCAAACATTTTTCATTGTTTAGTGAGCGGCAAAGTGGGGCGATTTTTTTTTCTTCTTTCTTTTTCATATGTTTGTAATTTATAAAAAATAAACTATGCTTAAACTAAGTTTTAATGTTTTTAATTTATTATTTGTTTTTTTTTTCGTTAGCAAGAATTTGTACAATGATGAATTAAGTTTATAAAAAAAAATACTGGTCATTATTAAAGAATTGAATTGATTTATGAATTTTGAACTTTGTTTGCAAGGACCATGTTTAACCCATTAAGGACGCGCGGGAACCAAAGAAGATAGATGAAGAAAGAAACTTGAGAAAAAAAATTGTTTTTGAACCTGGCTCAGGAACGGCTCAGCGACAAGGTGCCATATGGCACCGCTAGGCATTACTGGATGAAATCGAAAGTATTTGAAACTGAAATATATGGCAGGCAAGCACTAGCGGATGCAGAATTTTCCAAATTTCCTAAGGGGACGGTTATATTTCTTTCGCCCTTTAATTTTTTTTTTGTTTTTTTTGCTTCATGATAAGCGATCAAAATGTATAAGATTTTCATCAACAAGTGGGAGGAGAGAATTTAAACTCAAAATTTCTCCTTTGAAATTGAAACAGCACAATTCGTTTCGTTCCTATTTCAATTCTAAATGCAAGTGAATTTCCAAACAGGTTAAAAAATTCCACACTCAAACGAATTTTAAATACATAGATTCCGAATGGTTCGTTGTGGTTTAACTTTAATCGTAATTGAATCGCTTTCTGTCATATTTGAAACTGAAACACAATTTGTTCCGTTCCTATTTCAATTCCAATTGAAATTCAATTTCAAAACAGACTGAGAAATTTAATTTTAAAACGAATGTGTAAACGAAACAGAATTGGTTTCGTTCCGAATTCGAAATGAAATTGAAATCCTGAATAGAATGAAAAATTTGTTTTTTTAAAGCAATTTGAAAACGGAACCGAATTAATTTTAGAAACAGTCAAGTAAACATTCAAATGAGCTCCAAACCGAAACATAATTAATTTCGTTCGTATTTCAATTCCAGCCGAAAGTAGACTGCAAAGCAGACTGAAAAATTCTACTTTCAAACAAATTTGGGCGGTGGGGGCAGGTGAGTAATTTCGTGTTTATCTCAATTCCCACCAAAAATGAATTTCAAAACAAGATAAAAATTCAACTTTCAAATAAATTTTAAATCAAAACACAATTCGATTCGTTCCTGTTTCGGTTCCACTTGAAATTTCGCTCCTATTACAGCTCCAACAAAAAAAAAAAAAAAAACAAAATTGAAATGTCACAACAAGATTAAAAATTCCTCTATTTCAATTTCAATCGAAATCTAAACCGAATTAGTTTTGTTGCATTTCAATTTCAGCCGAAAGTGAATTTCAGAAAATTATGAAAAAATAATTTTTCAAATAAATTTGAAATCGAAACGAAATTTGTTTCGTTTCTATTTCATACCCAAAGACATTACATTTCAGAACAGGGTGAAAAAGTCTATTTTCAAACGTAATAGAATTCGAAACCGAACTAGTTTTGTGTTATTTCAATTGGAAAAGAAATTGAAATTCAGAGCAGATTGTAAAATACTAAAAAAAAAAAAAAAAGAATTTGTTTCAGTTTCACTTCCAATTCACTTCAATTCCAAACGAATGTAATGCAAAAGAACCCAGCTCTAGCATTAAAATTTTCAATACTATTGCAATGAAACTTTCAATATTTCAACATTTTCCAATGATTATAAAATTATAAACGCATTTTCTCTAACTTCCGGGATTGAATTTAAATTTCAGTTCAATATTTTTATTTTCTGAAGACGAAACAAACTTCATTTCGTTACTTCTTCAGTTCCAATTGAATAGGGATTGGATTAAAATTTCAGTGATAAAAAATTGAACTAATATTTGTAAGGAAACTGTGTCCCGTATAAACTTAAGTGGAAGAAAATTGGTGAGAAAACAATTTGAAATCGCATTTAATATAAGTTGGAATCATTCATTTTGTTGCATAATAATTTTGTTGAAAGAAACGTAATGGGGAAACACTTTGAAAATCCATCGAATTGAATAACTTCATATTTATTAAATATATATATATATTATTAAAATAATTTAGATGAAATAAAATCATTGCAAAATACCATACATTCAAAATCTATTTAAAACATGTTGGAAACATTTCAACATTTCTACGTCAAACATAAATTTTAATAACTTAAGTGAAAGAAAATTCGGTCCATGTTCGAATCATCACAAGTATAAAAGTTCACTTTGATCGTCAAAACAAAAATTTCAAAAATAACTTTACTCTCAATTAATCAATCAATATATGGTATTATCTTAAATCTTAAAAGAAATATGTTGTGGGCATTATGGTGGCATTATTTAGAAATCGCCCTAATTGGCCACCCGCTAAACCCTACGCCAGCACTTGAGCTTTCAATGCCTCATTGGCGGCAGCCTGCGCTTGCGCCTGTGCAACGATCGCTTGATTTGTGGAGGCAGCAGTAGCTTGCTGTATTATTGGTATAGCAGTGCCGTCAGAAGTAAGCAACATTGTTGTTGTTGTAGTTTGCTGTGGTTGATGTTGTGTTTGCTGTTGTTGCTGCTGGTGCTGCTGCTGTTGTTGCTGTTGTGCGGCAGCTAAATTTATAACCTCACCGCCACCATTCCAATCTTGTATGGCAATAATTTGTTGATGTCCCGCCTTGGTTGGATGTGGAGTTGTTGTTGCCAATATTGAACCATCTGCTGAAGATAGTAAAATTGTATTTGGTGGCAAATTAATACAAGTGATTGTGCCATTCGGTTGTACAGTTTGCAATTGTATTTGTTGATGTGTGGTTGCAGTAGGTAATGCGGTAAGTTGTTGTGCTGCAGTGGAGACAGTGGCTACCGTAGGCATCAAAACGGTCGTCGGTGATTCATTTGGCAATGTAGTAATAGCATTCATGGTGGCAGCGGTGGTTGTGTCATCACCACTTGTTGTTATACATTCTTCCATAATCATTGATGAAGAATTACACTCGTCGTCATCGTCGTCGTCATCATCATCGTCAGCTTCAATGATTTCCTCAACTAAGTCAACGCTTGAATTAGGTGTGTCAGCGGTGGGTGGGGGCGTGGGTGTTGTTGTTAGGGTATATGTTTGTGTTTGCTGTTGTTGTTGTTGTTGCATTTGCAGCTGATGCGTTAATGTTGCTGTTGTTGTTGGTGATGCATTCAACACTTCATACTGCTGCTCGTCCGCTTCCAACAATACACCGTCATCAGTATCATCGAGTTCGTGCTCTTCTTCTTCGTCCAATTCATCGCCGCCTTCTTCTATTATACAATTATCATTGATTTTTGCGGTTAACGCGGTACCTTTCGGTATACGAAATTTACGTAATATTTGCGCTGTGGTTGCGGCCAATGCAGCTGCCGATGCTGCATCGGTGGCTGAAATCAATTCATCGTCTTCTTCTTCAATAACTACGGTGGTGCCGTTGTTGTTGCTGTTGTCACCAGTTGTTGTACCTATTGAGGATGTGGTCATTGTGCCAACTGAATTATTGTTGTGCAGTTGCTGCTGTATGCCTACAGCAGGAGCAGGAGTAAATTTGATAACACGTCCGCCTGCTGTTAAAATACCAGTACTTGTAATTGTTGCTGCAGTTGTTGGTGTTAGTGTTGGTATTGCTGCTGTTGAAGCTAAGGACATTTGATTAGTGGCCACCGTGGGCGGTTTTCGTGATACAATCAATTGCAATCTACGTGGTTGAATTGATGACTTGCGTTTGTTAGCACCGGTAGTGGTGTTGCTGGTGGTGGTGGTGATGATATTGTTGAGGCTATTGTTGGTGCCAGTGGTTGTAATAATGTTGTTGAGGGTATTGTTGTTGCTGACGCTATTATTGCTGATGATGTTGGTGTTGTTGTTGTTGCTGCTGCTGCTATTATCGTTGCTGTTATTGGTTGTTGTTGTCGTCGCACTTCTGTCAATGGATTTAGGAAGTTTTTTAGTAAGATCAAACTTAGGAATCGGTGTACGTTCATTAATTACAAAATCGGTAAATTGATCAACGAAACTTGTGCGATCATTGAAACTGTTGCCACCATTACTTTCGGACATTTTACGAGCACGAGCTTCAGCTTCGGCTTGTTTTGTTATGATTTCATCATAATAAATTTTTGCTGCATCAACTTTTGATACGGGATTATTATTGTTGTTGCTGCTGCTACTACTACTATTATTACAATATGTTGTTGTTGTTGTTGTTTGGGGTGATGGTGTTTTTGTTATTGTTTTCAATGGAGGTATTTTTGGTATTGCGAATGTGGGTGATGAACATGAAGTTGTTGTTGTTGTTGTTGATGATAATGATGACATTGATGATTGTGTTGGTGTTTGTTCTGATTGTGTATGTGAGGCCATTTTTTTAATTGTTGATTTTTTTCGTGTTTTTGTTGGATAGGATTTGGTGGTGTTGGTGTTGTTGGAATTTGTGTTCTTGTTGTTTTTGTTTTTAGGAGTAATGGCTTTAATTTTTGTATTTGTCTTAGAAAAATCTATGGTTGTTTCGTGTTGTTGTTTTTGTTTTATGTTATATGAGAATTCATTTCAAACAAAAAACGAGCGTATATTTTTTTTTCAGAAAAAAAAAAAACGCAATCCAACGTAAAAAATGAAAAATAGAAAAAAAAGAAAACAAATATATTATGCATTAGATTTTTTTGTGTTTTTGTTTTTTATTTGTATTTTTTTCTTCTACTATAGATAATAAACTACAAAGAAAAAATTTTAAAAAATAAACGTAAAATGTTTAGAAAGTAGTAGGTAGAAATAAATAAAGTTACATATATAAAGTAAATAAATATAAAGAGTATATATGTACATAAATAACTAAAATACATAATAATAGTAAAATAATGGCTGATTGAATGAATGATCAATGCATGATAGATAAGAAAAGCAAAGAAAATAATAAATTATAATTATTTAAATACATTTGCACACAATTTCAATTTCAATACTAAACTACAGTAAATAAAAATAAAAAAAAACGCTCAAAATATTAGAGAAAAATTAGAAATATAAAGGGAAATATAAAATAAGGTAAATAAAGAAAGATTGACTCTAGATATTATTTATTTTATTTATTAAAACATTTTTTTTTTTAATACAAATCAACAGTTTTATAGTCCTAGTTGGACTCCATTTGCCATCTAAACTCAGTTCAACTGCCCACAATTTAAATGATTGTCATCCACTTAAGTGAAACCAGAACTGTTAAAAATGCAATTACTTAATGATGTCACAACTTCAAAGAATAACCTTTTATGATGAAAAAATTTCTAATTTCAGATTTCAAAATTAAATCCATTTTTTTTTATGCAGTCACCTAAGACAAAACAATTACTAAGTGAAATTATGTTTTCCCATAATGAATTCAAATGACTTAAATCAACGACTGCATTCAAATGATTTAAAAAAAAAACGGCTTCAAACATGATAATCACTAATTTCAAAGTGAATCATGATTTAAAATATTATATTTTAAGTTAATGAATAAAGAAGAAAGAAGGCCGCAAATATTTATTAAAATTAAATCAATTGATTTATAATCGCAAATGATTGCGTTCTTTTACAGCTCGGTTTGAAACCACAAACTAAGGGTGAAGGGGTTACTTCACAGTTTCTATTATCCCTTTAACCGATAAGAAACAATCGAATTAATTTGATTTTTGTCTGTTCACTGTTCATCGAGATGTGAATATGTCTTCGGTTCGGGAATATGTCATAGGAAGTTAACGTCTGAACACTAAACCTCACAAGTAAGCCTGAACTTTCTTGCCTTTCCCTGGCCCTACTTGAGAATGCCCAGGCTGCTAATGTAAATTGATAGAAAATTCGACTAGGAAGAATGAGATCTGTCGAATTTTCACCACCAAGAAACAACATCAGCCCTCTCGTCCCTTCCACCATAGATAAAGTTAAACCAATATTAATTGTTTCCCTAAACTCAAAAAAATCAAGGCATACTTTTAAGCGCTCGAGAAATTCGAGAGCACTATTTAAAGTAGAGGTAATAAATAAAAAACCATTGTAAACAAGGTAAATTTATAATTAGAAAGAAGAAAAAGCATACAAGAAATTAGAGAGGAAAAAGGAATAGAGAAATAAACCAAGCCAATAGAAACATAAAATAAAAAACACATACGAAAACAAAGCAAATAACAATAAGCAAAATAAATAAATAAAAAACAAGAAAGAACACATAAAAATATGAGAACATTTATATGTTAATATAAACATTTAATTAAAATTATAAAAAATAAAATAATTAAAAATCCACATACCTTTGGTGGTTACGAGTGTATGTATGTAGTATGTATATTAAAGAGCAATTGTTGCAGAGTGACGTAAAATATTTAAATTTTGAAAATTTAAAAAACGCAAACATGAGACTTAAGAGGCAAAGAAAAAAAAAAAAAAAAAACAACAACAAATCAAGAAAAAACGTGTGTGAAATGAAAGCATTAAAACCGACGACGTTTGACGAACACGATATATTAAGTTTTTCTTCTTTTTTTCTGTGATGCAAGCGAGTAAGTAATAAATAAATGTTAGTGATGCCAATTTATCCATTTTTCCTATATATTTTTTTTTTTATTATTTGTAAATCATTTTTATATACAATTGTGTTTGTTGTATTTTTGAGTATTTTATATATAACGTTAGACTAACAATGGCTTCCGTTTGAAATACTAGCATTTGTTTTTGTTTAAGACTTTCTCTCTCTCTCTCATTTTCTCATTGCATGTCTCTCATTGACACTTTTTTGAATTAGAGAGCTAAGAGCACTGCTTCGGTGATGTCGTAGCTGTTTATGCACGTGTGTTTGTGTATTTTTGCATGGTTGCATGGGAGCAAATATATATATGTGTGTGTGTTGCGTGAGTGTTCGATTTAGTATATATATATATTTTTTTTGGTTTTATTCAAAATTTATTAATATTTTATTTATTTAATTTTTTTTCATAAATAAAATTTTTTTTTACGCGCGCATTTCATAAAAATATAAAAAAAGAGAGAAAAAAGAGAATAAAAAACAAAATTTTCATTTAAATTAACTCATTTAACATAAAGTGAAGTAAAAAAATTAAGAAAAACGTTAATGAAATTATTATTACTATTATTAAATTTTCGAACAGGAATGTTTAAGCAATCCTTCGTTTAATGTTTTATTCATATATACTCTAAAAACAAATTTCTATGGAAAAGCAAATGGTGATACTATAAGAAAAATAAAAATTTAAAAAGAAAATCAAAACTAAAAAGCATTTATTATAAAAAAAAAAAAAATTTATTTGTATAAAAAAATATTATACGCATCTTTAAATATATTTTTCATAAATAAAAAAAATTAAAGACAAGTTGATTCGAACAGTATCAGTGGGAAATTATAAAAGCATAGAAAAAATTAAATTAAAACAGAAAGTGAAACATGCTAAAAAAAAGTGCAATTACACAACTATACAAATTATAAAAAATTAAAAAAGAAACATATTTTAAAGCGCAATCTTGAGTTAGAAATTATGTTAGGAGTTTAGTAAACAAAAATTTGATGTATTTTTAATATTTTTTCTTCTGTCATTTAAGACTGATCGCGTTTGCCCAATACGCCAATTTCAAGGTAATTTCTAAAGAAAAAAAATTGTTAATAACTGAAAAGTATTTGCTGTATAATACCGAAGGTCATAAGGTGATAAGGTGATACCTCGTAAGTAGTTGTTCACTACTTTTGGAAGAGAAAACGAGAAAGCAATAAATGTAAGCATATAAAAAAAAAAATTTTTTTAACTTATATTTATATGTTTTTTTTTTTTATAGAAATTTCTTCCAAATAAGATGAGACGTTGACGAGAGGTCAACTTATGACCAACGATATTCTTTTTTGAGCAGCAACGTACAAACTCAATGCCGCAAGATTAAATGAGAAAGATTTTTAGAAAAATATTAAGTTTTGCACGTCACTGTTTTAAAAATACACATACTAAATATTACTGGGTTAGTAACATTAATTCGCTTTTAAGGTATGAAAACAAACATACACACATTAGCTCATTTTACAACAAAAAAAAAAGTAAATACAGAAATTGTAATTTATTTCTTTAATTAAACACTGGAACTTGCTTTTTCAATAAAGGTAAAAGAAATATATGAATAAATAATCATTGTTGCATATTGTTTTGACAACATCGAAACTCGCAGTATCTATTGTTTGGTTAACAAGATTTTCTTGAAAGATCGTAGTCAATTTTAAAATGATTTAATTCATTCCTTCAATTTTTCAATAACTCATTGAATTTCTTGAATGAATAATGGCGGAATAATAGAGAAACTGCATCCAATATGGCGCTCTCTTTTTCATTCTGAACTCTACTATCAAATCAAAAATCATATTGTCTGCATAACGTGTGTGTGTATTTCATGAAACGTGTGTGTGTGTGTGTATGTGTTTTGTAATTTCCATTCATATAAAAACCACTATGCTCAGCGCTCTCACTTCATATCAAAGAGAGAATTATTTTGAAATTTTGGCAAGATGAAAGCTTACAGCTGATTATAAAACATAGTTGCTATCTTGCTTTTTCTTATGGGAAGTGTAATTACATAGAAGTAGTTTTGTAAGAGCAAGACAATAATATTACCTGTTGGGCATTATTTCACGACATGAGGCATTATTTCTCATTGCTTCATGACAGTTATTCTGCCATGATGAATAGCTGAATTTTTAAGGAAATCGTTGAACTTTTATCGAAATTCGTTTTGATTTTTAAAGACCTTCACTGCATTTTCAAATGAGTTTAATGAAATTATTGAATTAATAATGGTATCATTGAAATTTTAAAAGATTTTCTTAAATTTTTTCATGAATTCAATGACTTTTTTTTAAGGAAACCCCCTGAATTATTTACTAGGTGTGAATCTACAGTTCAGTGCAAATTAAAAAAAAAAAAAAATAAAAGTTCAAGATCACAGCTTCAAGTTATAAAGAAAGTTGAGAAAGATTTATAGTTAGGAAGAGAAAACAGCAGCTTATTTATGAAACGAGCTACTGTGCTAGTTTGACCTGATGCAGTTTTCGCTGACTAGACAGACCGAGCAAATCTAACCCAGAATTATACACATAAATAATTCAACAAGTAAGGAAATTTCTACAGATTCTGACTAATTTTAGACTCTTAAAGGAATTACATTTGCTATAAAAAGTCCGCCAGTCTACATCGACTAATGCTTTTCCATTATTTTCAAGTACAGGTATAAAAAGATTACTAAGCATATACTAAAAGAAAGTAATATACGTTCAATTATATAGAAAATATAAAAATTTACTGCTACAATGCATGATAAATTACTATAAATAGATGGAGATACAAAATTTGATACAAAAGAAAACAAATACATACAACAATTTCACTAGTTACATTAAAAAAAAAAAAATAGGTACACACAATAAAAAAGAAACAATAACTAAATATAAAACAATTTCAATTACTTTCAATCAATTACAAAATTACAAAATTCAAAAATATATTTAAAAAAACAAACAAAAAAGAGAAAAATAAATTTAAATATTATTTTTCTGTTTTAACAAAAATACACAATTTGTCTAGTGTTTACGTTTGCGTTTGTTATTATTACAAAAATTACAAAATTATATATAGCATTTATAGGTAGTAATAAGTAGTAGTTGTAAATGTAGTTGTTTGTTTGTTTGTTGTTTTTGTTTATTGTGTAGAGTAGCAGCAACAATAAATCTGCAAAAATTCTTTACCATACGCAAAGTGGAGAGGAAAAAAAAATACTCAAAAACAATAACAATAATAAATAAATACCAAAAATATAAGTTTACTTAATTACTTCATAGATATTGTTGCTGGCAATCAATAAATGTATGCAACAGCAACATTTGCGTGTGTGTTTTTGTATGCATTAGCAACATTATACAGTTTCTCAAATCAGCAACAATGTTTACGCTAAAAAAAGTTAATGCAACCTTTTATATTAATTAATTAATTAATTCAATAATTTACCAAGAATAACAAAACAAAAACAGAATATTCAAAACAAAATTAAAACAAATTATCCAATTGCCCAATTGCATTACAATAATCAATTTTGTATATTCCAAGATCAATATAAAAAAAACCAAAAAAAAAAAAAAAAAAAAAAGAGCAACGTAAATTGTTGTTTGTTGTTTTTGTAGTTGTTACCTAATTTCTTTGGTTTCCAGCATTGATACCGAATTGACATCGTTCACTGCATTAATCATCGAAGTCGGTGAGAAAGGTAGCGTGTACATTGAGTTGGCATCGAGTCCATAAGTTTCGCTCTTGATGAGCAAATCGTTTTTCAATTCCATAAATTGTGGATGCTGCTGCTGGTGGTGATGCTGCTGTTGATGGTGTTGACTAGTAGTGGCAGCGGCGACGTGCAGTTGCTGGTGTTGTTGCTGCTGCTGGTGTTGCTGCTGATGGTGATGCTGCGGTTGCGTTGTAAATGTGTATTGCGGTGTTGTGGCGCTCATCGACGTGTACGAACATAATTCGCCCAGCTCATTTGGTTCTAGCTTGGTGGTACCGGCGGCAGATTGATAACTTTGGAGGCCATCAGGCGTGAGTATTTGATAGCTTTGCACCGTGCCGATGACGTGCTGTTCCGGTGGTGCTGGTGTTGCGGCGGTCGATGACAGATATGCAACATTCTCCAATTCGTAGTGACTAGTGTTGTTTGCGGGCTCCTGTTTTATCTGTTGATGCGTTAAAAGCGTCTGCTGTTGTTGTTGTGGTTGTAAATGTTGCTGCTGCTGATTGTTCGTTGTTAATTGTATAGTGTTTGGTTGCAGCTGCAGATGCTGTTGCTGCTGGTATGTTGTAGCAGTGGCATTTGTTTGTTGTGGCTGCAGCAATTGCGGCTGCTGCTGTGGTTCGTGTCGTTGTGTTGTCGTGGCGTAAATGGTTTGCGTGCCATCTATTGCTGTCGCGGAATTCAATGCTTGCAGCGATTGCAATGGCACTAAATTGCCCGCCTGATCTTGTATCATAATGCTTTGGCCGGGGAATTGTTGTTGCAGCAAGGCCTGCTGCAAATCGATTTGATTCGAATAGATGAGCGTGGTGCCGCCATTGTTGGTAGTTTGGAGCACGGGCGAGGTTGTTTGTTGTTCTTGTTGATTGGGGACAGCAGTAACGTGTTGCTGTATAGGGCCGCGATGTTGCTGCTGCTGTTGCAATTGCATGGCCGATGTGGCACCGGGATTTGCGAGCGCTAATTGCGCACCGCCGGGCAGTATCATGCCGCTCAAATCAATTGAGGGCAGGCTTTGCTGCTGTTGTGCTTGCTCGTGGTGTTGCAATATGTTCTGTTGTTGTTGTTGCTGCTGTTGCTGCTGATGCTGCACCTGCACGTGCACTTGCATCGTATTCGATTGATTCGAATCGGCATTCTGCACTTCATCCAGCACGCTATCTATCTGCGCCAGCCGCTTCGCTGCCGCTGTCGGGCTATCAACAGCTACCATAGCAACACCATTGGCGGCAGCGAGACTGTTGCGCGGTTTGCGCGCACGCGGCGTACGTGTTGTTTGGCGCGCTCGTTTTGCTGTTGGTGGCGTTGGCATCGCTTTTGCCGCCTCGTTTGCCACTGCGCCCGCCACTCCTCCGGCCGCTTCTAGTGCTACCGCACTGCCGTGCTTGTCCTTTTTGTGCATCTTCATCTTATCCGGACGCGAGAATTCCTTATTGCAAATGGGGCATGCGAATATCTTGCGATTGTCACCCTCGTGGAAGAGGTAAGCGTGCCGCTGAAAGCTGTACTTGTTCTTGAATGTCTTGTAAACATCATTCTTCGCACACACCAGACAATACGAGACGCCGTCAATGATTTGCTCGTAGCGTTGAATGTCCAAGCCGCGCACCGACATCTTCTCCAGATATTCGCCTTGTTCCTCTTCGGCGATAATGCGCGTCTTGCGTTTACGCTTCTGCTTTACGCTCGGAATTACAGGCACCAGCGCGGGCATGCCAATCGTTTCAGATACAGTTTCATTCATTTCATTATCATGCAGGGTAATGGTTTTATAGGTGATGTGTGATTGCTGCTGCTGCTGCTGCTGTTGTTGCTGCTGTTGGGAATGTTGGTTTGATGTCGTTGGTGAAGTTACTATTGTTGTTGTTGTTGTTGTAGTACTGTTATTGGCATCACTACCGCCACCGCTGCTGTCTACAGCCTCTTTCTTAATCACTTGAAATTCTTCGTAGTCTTCCTCATCAGCTTCGAATTTGATAATGGTGGTGGTTCCATTGCTGTCCACGCAACTGGTGCCGTCGATTCCAACTTCTCCATTGTAGTTTTCGAAAACGATTGTCGTCGGCATTTGGCCGTCCTCACCGGTGGTGGTAATGTAATGATATTGTGGCTGGTGCGTTTGTGTCTGCTGCGTAATGCTATTGATGTCACTGAGGTTTCCTCCGCCGTTTCCGCCTCCGCAACCACTACCTCCTCCATTAAGTATCCCATTGACAACGGTGGTTGTGTTATTGATTTGTTGTTGTTGTTGTTGTTGTTGTTGCTGCTGCTGCTGCTGATGATGATGCTGCTGGGCGGCGGCGCCAACAACGATGTTACCATTATTTCCTCCGTTATTGCTAAGGCCGGCGACGGCGGCAGCAACATTGGTTGTAGTGAGCAGTATGGGGGACGAACTAATAGTGGTGACCACATTGTCTTAATTTTTAAAAATTTGTTTGTTTGAAAATGTGTTTAAATGTAAATATTTTCTTTTTGTTTTTTTTTTTTTTTTTAAATCGAAAGTAAAATTAAATTTAAAATAAATTTGTGTACTTTTTTTAAAAACTAAATTTATAGATAGATACTCAAAAATTTTCTTGTTTTTTAAACATAATAATAATAATTTAATTATAAATAATAATAATAATAATAATTTAATAATAAGTAATAAAGTGTTGAATTTAATTTTTAAATTTTACTAAAATATTAAAAATATTTATAATACTTCAAACAATAATAAAAAAAATCAGCTTAAATTAAATAAGGAGAAAAATATACTAATTCAAATGTAATAAAAGAGCAAATCATTTCAAGGTGAACTCACATTTGAAAAACAAAACAGTGCTTTTCAAACTTTTGTATGTATTCGGATATCCTAAAAGTACAGTACAAAACAAGACTTAATCATGGCTAATTGCTTTATTCGTAGACTCAAGGCAACTCAGATTTAGCTTAGGTTTTTTGAAAAAACATGGCGGATTATGAGCGCAAAGGAGAGAAAAGAAGAGAGGAGTGAAACACGTGAAATTTTTCGGGCGTAAAGTATGGATTTAGACAAGTTGCGGTTTTCATACGATGCTTTTTATTTCCTCTCTGAGTACTCGCTACTCGTTCGATTCGAGGTTAATAAAAAGAGCAAAAACAAACGAATAAGTTACTTCGTTTACTCGCGCTATTTTAAACTGAGAGTATAACAAGCGCCATTACTAATATAGCTGCCGAGTAGTCTTCATATGAAACTAATATGGCGAAAACATAACTATGCAGCATTTACACTTTGCTTCACTTGTTTAAAGATACTTTAGAAGCAATAGAACTGACATTAAAAGTGTTTATCTAATAACTAAGTTAAGATAAATCTTTAAAGCAAATTTATATTTTTTTTTCATTACATCTCATTAATATGTAAATCTTTGCTCTTTTATAAAATTTAAAATTAAAAGAAATTCAACACTAACTAAAGTAGAAAAATTAAATAACAAGTTATTTAAAATTTAAAACAATATTTAATGTAAATATAAATATAGTTATAGGTAGTAGAAAGTAGACAGAATAATAATTGAAAAAAAAAGACATAGAAATATAATAAAAAAGTTATATCAAATACTAAATAACAATAGTAGAATCACAGAGAATCAACAAATTAACTAATATAAACTAAAAGAGAGAATTCAAAGAAAAAAATAAATAGTAAGAAAAAAGAAAAGGAAAAAAAGGTTTTACAATGATAAAATATAAGTAATAAATCATTTGAAAAAATATTTAAACAAAATGGTAATCATAAAAAAAAATCTACAATAAGAAAAAACAATAGACACAACAAAATTGACGAAAAAAAATTAAAATAAAAAATGAGAAAAAATTTACAGCCACATTGCATTTGACGACGATTTGAGGCACTTTTGTTGTAGCATGTTCTATAGCTGTGCTTCAAATACACAAACGAGTTACGTATACTCTCTGCTCGCTCGTTGTGGTTTGTAAGTGTGGGATTATATTGAAAGTTTACTTGGCGTACACCATGAAATTGTTGTTGCACCGAACACAAAGAGAGAGTCTTTACCACAGAAATGTGATGTGTTCGTAGAACAGCGAATATCAATATAACGAATGAATTGCTGAGAGCAGATATAAACGAGTACGTATACTCGTTTCTCTGTATACTGATTAAGAAAATTGTATTAGTTTGACGAAAGCGTAAAACTATTGACAATAAAAAGATAATTATTCTCATCAAACCACTAATCAAGCAAACTTTGTTCGACTGCTAAAGGGATTGATGACAATTTGAAAACCCCAAAGAAAAATTTATGTTTTATTTCTACGCATCAAGTTTCCTCAACATTGGCCGCATGCCAGCATAACAAAAGTGTCTGAAATCGTTATTTGTATATATGATCAGGCTGTTAAAAAAAAAATAACTTCAAAAAGAACCTTAAAAAAAAAAAAAAAATACAAAAATTTATAATAAAATAAGTTCAAAAAAAGTAAAATAAAGAAGAGGCCTTTTAATTCTCACAACCCTTGGTTTTGTTTCTTGTTGAGATTTTACAAAAAGTTTTTTTTTCTTCGCTCAAATTTTGAGGTAGTATTTTTTTAACTCAATTTTCCATGATTTTTTTTTTTCAATTTTCAAGTTGTTGTTTTGTTTTATTATTAATTAAATATTGTTTTCTTTGATGTTGTTGTTGTAGAATCATTTCATGGTTATTGTTGTTGTTGGAATTTGCTGCTATTTTTGCATACGCGTTGACAATAAATTTATTTCATGATTGTCTTTATTTTGCTTGTTTTAATAAATTTTTTTTTGTGATTTTGTGCATTTATTTAACTTTGGATGGATTATTGACTCTGGAAGGGAAGTTTGATTGTATGAGATTGGAAGTTTCTTATAAGAATAAAATTCTCTTGTAGGAGATTTGTGCTTTTTCATTTTCCTTCCATTATTTTGCATTTTGATTTTGAAATTGTTTATTTTTTTGGTATGAATAAAATTTAACTTGTTTGCTTTTCCTTTTTTTTTTTTTTGTTTTTGCTTTTTCCTCAAGTTCAGTTTTCAATTAAAGGACAACTGCATTTGCTTTTGTTTCTTTTTTTGTTTTTGTATATATGAAAGTGAATGAAAAAGAAGTTGATTTAATTGAAATGAAAAGTAGGGAAACCAGATTAAAAAAAAAAAATAAAATAAAGTTAAAAAATGCATACACCACACATGGACGAGTTAGAAACGAAGTTAAACAGAAGAGAGGGTGGGGTGGCAAAGTGAAAAACAAAAATATTATTGTTTGTTTATTGTAAGTGTGTAAGAAAACATTAAATTAATTGCATTATTTATATTCGGAAACCAACACATCATCTCGCAACCAAAAAACCAAAACAAAAAAAAAAGGTTTTTAGTAAAAAGTAATTATGCAATTAGATATTAGGAATAAATTGTTAATTACATTATTATGTTTTGCTTGCTTTTCTTTTTACTAATTTTAAGTTATGTTTTGTAAATTCATGTGTGAAGTTTTTTTTTTTTTTTGTTTTAAATTTTTTGTTTATATTTGTTAGAGACACATTTTGAGAGTAAGAAAATTAGGCACAAAAACAAAAATGAAAAAAAAAACATAAATATGAAAATATGAATAAAAAAAAGGATATGTTGAAAACAAATAAAAAATATTATAAAATGAAAATAAATAAAAACAACAAAAACTTAACTGAAATTGGTTTTTAAATAAAAATTATGAGTATAGTTAATAAAAATAATAAACAGTTGTTAAAACATAAAACTATTGAAATTATGTGCAAAAAAATATTTTGCAAAATAAAATATGTGTGAAACTTGATGATGATTGCATAAAGTATGAAAAATATGCACAAATGTATTAAAATCAAATAAATAAATAATAAAAACTATTTAAGAATGTATATAAAATAAAAAAAGTGGTAAATATTTTAGCATTAATGTAGAAAATTATTTAAAAAATAAATATATTTTGATTTCAGCAACTTCCTTCGCAAGAAAGCTGCCCTCTAGTGTTCGATTTTTGCTATTATGTGAAACTATATGCTTTACCCATGACTCGGAAAAGTTTGAAAACCACTAATTCTAAATACTTCATTTGGGTGTGAAGTTTGTAAACAAAGTCAAAATTTCCATGGAAATGTTTTTAACTAATTTTTTTCACTGTATCCGCTGACTTCGAACAAAATCTACACGTTTTTAATAACTGAAACGATCAGGATATTTAGAAACATGAGCTTATATTGTGAATCATTAAAGATTCGGTTATATGTTTTGATAGTTACTTCAAAAAGTTTGAAAAACACTGTACTACTTAATTTATTTGAATGTGGTTGTGTTCTTCAATCACCAATAACAAAGAGCGTGAGATATAACTTAATCTTGCTCTCTCTCTCTGCTTCTCTCAAAATTAACTATAACAACATATAAACCCACAGAGTAGCCATTTTAACTTTTTTCCTGTCAAATTAGCTTGCATTGAGAAAAATATGAATGTCAATCAACTGGAAGCGTTGCATATATTCCAATACTATTCTTTCTACTACTATTTTAATTTCGTACTTATTGCTTTTAATACGATCAATGTAAAAAATAATTGAATTACTCAACAATTTTTCAAACTAACGTGTCCATACCCCAAAATAAATACAACAAAAATTAATTAAAAATTGCATTTTCATAAAATATTTTACCACTTTTTTTTCTAACACTAAAATATATAAAAATAAAAAACATTTCGGAAAATAAAAAGAAAAAAGTATGTAGAAAAGGATTAAAAGAGAAAAATAGAAACTTTCAAATTCAACATTTAAATAGAAATTAAATAGAAGGGAACTTAATAGTCAAAGAACAAATAAAATTAAAAAGTTATATCTATTGAAAAAGTATAATAAACTCTACTACCAAGAAATAAAATAAATAAAAGGTAAAAATATTTTATATAAAATTTAAAAATGAAAAATCGAAAAACCTACCTTGCTGCGATGATGAAGAATTTTGACTAGTATGTTGTTGATGTTGTTGTTGTTGCAATTGATGGTGCTGTTGTTGAAGCTGCTGCTGTTGATGTTCAAGCTGCTGTTGATACGTCGATGAATCACAAACAATTTCACTTTGTAATTGATAGACAGCACCATCAGTGCTCGTTGTTGTTGTTGTTGTTGTGGGTACAGTAATATATTGTGTTTGTTGTTGTTGTTGCTGATCATGTGATTGTTGGTGCTGTTGAGGAATGCCATTTAATGTTGAAGCTGCCGGCAACATTGTTGTATAGACAATTGTTTGTTGCGGCTGCTGCTGCTGTTGTTGTTGTTGTTGTTGTTGACTAATATCATCTACATTTGCCGCAGCAGCTGATGTTGATGCTAGCAATTGATGTGGTTGATTTAATTTTGGAATTTTTCCTTCAAATTTACGCTGTTGCTGCATAAATTGAAATGTTGGATGCTCATTCACCAATTGCTCATTTAATTTGCGCACATGTGTTTGTTGCTGTTGTTGTTGCTGCTGCTGCTGTTGTTGTTGATTTTTGATTGGCGTATTTGTTGCAGAGCCTGCAATTGTATGCAAATTATAGTAGATTATTTATTTTTTATTAATTTATATTTACACCAACTCACTTGGATGAGATATTTTTTTCTAATTGTGTTTTAAATTTTTCTAATGTTTAATTTTAGTTTAAATTTAGTAATTTTTTATTTATTTTTTTTTTTAGTCTTGAAGCGCTTTTCATGATTCTTTTTTGTTAAGTAGTTAGTCTTGGTTATTTACAATAGACACGTACCAGTGAGGAGAGGCAGGAATGGGTTAATGATTTAATAATATGAATGAAATGGTTAGAACATGAGTTTTGTTGAGTTAAAGAGTGAATATTTTTAGCATATATGATATATGTTTGTATGTATGTTATGGCATGTAGAGGAGCAACACCACAGTGATTTTGTTGTTGTTGTTTTAAAATGTAACATATTTCCAGACACAATTTGTTTAAATGATTTTAATAAAATTAATAAGATCTTGTAACAATATGCTGCCATACATGATTCGAAAAAATAAAAGAAAGCGATTATTACAATTGTTTAAATTTAATAGATAATAATACCTACATAGTTTTAGAAGTATACTTAAAGAAAACATACTTTGTATAAGAAATGTTCCGCAACATTTATATGTGCGCATGAGAAATGTTTCGCAACATTTGCATAGGTTTCGCATCAAAAATGTCGCGAAACATTTACAAACATGTTTCACAAAAGTAACGATTCACGACATTTACATACATATTTGCATAAACTAGCTTAATTGGTCTCCTGACCTAAGTTAAATATATATATATATATATATATATTTTCTAACTGGAATCGAATCGTCTCTTTCGTATAAGCAAAATATTCACTTTTACTTGTCGACTTGTATTGTCACAAATCGGACGATTCGGCCCCTGGAGAGTTGATCAGTTTTCCCAGGTTTTATCACCTGGCAGAACTATCCTCATTTTCTTTTCTGTATCCTTAGACAACACTGACTATTACAACCCTTGGAGTTTACAAAGCTTGGCTGACTAATTCAGCTGCCACAACTGAACTTTTTGCAACCCTAGGTGAGTGTGCGTTCCAACCCTGAACGAGTTACAATTTTTCTTGGTAGAAGCGTTTCACAAACAAGCCAAGTGACTACCAACTAAAAGAGTATCCGGAACAAGTTTATCGGTGCTTTCGATTCATGTATTTTCTTACTCAATTTAACGTGGCAGGATTAATATTGGAAAAGTTGTACATTCACCGGCTAAAAGAACGCGCGTTTTACTATCACTGCACACATTGGCAGCACTTCCGCGATTAAGAATCTATTGCTTGTTTGGCAGATGGCAAAACACAAAAATAGTGAAGGGAGCTCATAAAAAAAAGAGCGGAAAAACAGAAAGGGACGAGAAGAAACAGCACGAACAAAAAGTACGAATGCCACATGTTAATATATATCACTCTCATAATTCCCATAGAGAAAGAGAGAGAAAAACAGACACCAAATCGCACACTATTACGTGAAATTCTTTTCCTATATTAACTTTAAATGTTCGAAGAAATTTAGAAATCAAATATTACATTCTCAATTTCGAAACGTGCTGGGCCTGCTGTCAGGAAAAAGCCAATATTTGTTTATCCCCTGGTTTGCCCGTATTCACTGATTCAAGAATTGAATCTAGTATGCTTTGTTTAGCAGTTCATACATTAAACAATCGGCAATAATTTCGCTATTTAATTATATGTTAAAATTAATATATACATATACATGTATATAAAAAGAGGCACAAAAATTTTAAGACAAACTAAAATTCTATTTAATCTGTGCCTTGTTTCAGTTTCAATTCTTAAAATGCAACAGAAGACGAGAGAAACTGTGTGTTTCATTCAAATAATTATTCGCAGGCGAGAGAGTGAGAGCGAAAGAGCTTCGCGTTTGTGCTCTCTGATGCCTGGTGTAATACCAAAGGTGAATTTATACAAGGTGAAGCTTTTTCTTCTTTCTTCGTGGTCAATACTGTTGGCTGTAAAAATCATTGTTTACTTTTTTTTTCGCCATTTTGACATTCACTGCATGCCGCTATTATGGCCCCAAATACAAAAATGTTTTGTTATTGTCTTGTTTTACTGCTGACTTTGACATTTACTGCTATCCGACGCAACAACAAAAAGATGTTATTTTTGCTAAGGTGAAATTGCTGTAATCTTGCTTTCACCTTATACATGTTTTCACCATGGCAAAAATGGCTGCAGGCGTGAGAGAGAGTGGCACGATGTGCGATGCTTAGCTTGGTAGAAGAATAGAGATAGCCGCATACAAGAGAGAAACTGAGCTTAACTGTTAAACTATGAAGTGAGAGAGCTGAGCGTAGTTGTTTTTATACGAATTGAAATCACGAAATACACACACACAATATGATTTTTGAATTGACAGTAGAGTCCAAAATGAAAATAAGAGCGACATGTTGGAAGCGGCTACCTCTATTATTCTTCCATGGTGCTTAGTATAGTGCTGAATTTACACGCTCAGTTTTACACGAAGTCCGTTGCTGTACGTACGTGGTTTAGTTCGTTTCTTTGTTCTGACATACTTGAAACGAACAACGATTAAAATGTATGTGTAAATGCTTTCGTTTTTTTAATTTTTTTGTGTGCACAATTCTAAGGTTCATCGAACAACGAGTAGAAAAACGAGCGAGTAAATCCAGTAAAATTCTCTCCTGTGCAGTGCTACCTGCAGTAGACGCCAATGTGCGGTATGGTTAGCCAAAATGTCAACGAAATTCGATTATAATTATAACATTTAAATATGTTTATATATAAATACATGATTCTTTATAATATTTTTAGATAATTAGATTATTTCTAAGATCCTTTAAAATAATCATAAATAATTTTATATTGGTTATTTTTTGCCTAAAACAATACAATGTGACAAAAAATCACTTAATTATTTTTAACATCGCTGAATTCAAATCTGGTCTTCAAAATCACTTATCTCATATGAAAAAATTTATTACAGATTCTCGAAAACGTAGCGTGATATGTAATTTTGAAGACCAGATTTGAATTCAGCAGAATTAGCATTCACTAAGAAACAATACTTTTCTAGGACGCAGACTTTTTGTTGTACTGTGTAATATAGAAAATAAAAACTCTTAGTCGAAATCGTTCGAAATTTAAGGTTTTAGATTTTGCTTTTATTATTTTGTACTTATATTACTTTTTTTGGTTCTTTCATTTATTTTTCAGTTTTTTAATATTTATTTTACTATAAATTTGATTCTAAATGACACAAATAATACCTAATTTAATTCTAACTTTTTTCTTTCTAATTGATTACTTTACTATCTTGTTTTGTTTTCTTTTTATCTTTCAAATTTTTTTTGCATTTTCTGACTTTGACAATGCAGTTTTTCTTTTTGAATGGTTGGAAAATTTATTTATCTCACTGTGGAATGTTGTTATAGGTGAAATTTACAACACACTGATGTGCTTTGCTTTAATACATTTTCGAAGCCATCTTGTTTTGTTTCAAATTTTTTTTTTTTAACTTTTTTTTAAATTTTTTTTTTTTTTAAATTTTTTTTTTTTTAATTTTTTTTTTTAAATATCTTTTTTTTTTTTGATTTTTTTCTTTTTAAATTTTTTTTTATTTAATTTTTTTTCAAACTGTGATAGTAAATGACATAATTGGATATATCTAACTTAATCTTAACTCTCATATATTTTTCGCTTTCTTTTTTATTTATCAATACTTTTTAATGACATAGACACAATCATAGTCAAAAGTAAAGCCATGTTTGGCCGCTAGCAAGTTGTCAAGTCTTAGAAATATTTTTTGTAGCCTTGAAAAAAGCTTTCATATTTTAAAAATATTTTAAACAATGGAAACTGTTACAAAAAAAACAATTAAAAATAAATTTAGTACATTAATTAGTTTAAAAGCATGAGTGTTTCAATTAAAAACTATTGTGCATATACTCCACATGCTCCTCGGGGGTTATAAAGCAGGTTCGGTGATGGGATAGGTGGTTACAATGAATGAATGAATGAATGTATGGAATGTATGCACCAAATTAGTGTTGATAAATTATGGTAATTTTAGTTTAAAATTTGTAAGGTTGTATATGCGAGAGAGATCGTATTAGGAAGAAGGGGGGCATTAATGAATGTTAAATGGAAAGGAAAAAAATGCTTATGTGCTTGTGTCACCACACATTTTTCTCCCCTCTCAGTGAGTGAGTGAGAGTTTTGTTGTGAATTGTGTGTAGTTGTTGGTTGATTTCAATTCTTTTTGAGCTCACCTCCTCCTGCACTCTTGGTATTAGAATTCGTATTTTTTCTACGAACTGGTGTCTTGCGTGGCGTTTTAGCCGGAGTCCCTGTGATTGTTGTTGTTGTCGCTGAACTATTCGATTTACGACCTCTTGATGTTGATGATGTCGAAGAAGCTGGCGATGTAGAGCGATCATCTTTATTATTGCGCGGACTACGTCCTTTACTGCTATTACGTGAACTGGCACGACGTTTGGTTGCTAACCAATCATCATCGTAATCAGCATCAGATTTACGCTTTTGTTTACGTTTATTAAATTCATCATAATCATCATCGTCTATGTGGGAAGGGGAGAAGAAATTCAGATTATAGAATGTTTTGTGTGTGCCAAGCTAAAGAAGTAATGTGTGTGTGTGTTTGTTTTTAGTTTGATTTCGTTTAGTTTCGTTTGGTTTTTGAATGAAGGATTAGTTATTCTGGTTTTTGTTGTTGTTGTGGTTGATTGTCGAAGCTGAACACATACACACACAAAAGTAACTATTTCCACTTACATATACATACATATAGATATATATATATAACTGGCATAACAGTTCTTTGTGTGGTGAATCTCAAGGCCTAGCTTTTCTCCACACCATTCGCCTAGTTTTTTGTGATATATTTCAACAAAAACCGCGAATCGAAATAGAATAAAAGTGAAATGCTATTTACGTGACAATGTGCGCAATTGAAGCTAATTGCTATTGTCAGCCAAGAGGAGAGGTGAAATGGTGGATTCGATTCGGAACCTTGGGACCTCTTTTACGCACAGCTATACAAGTCCACACACACATACTAACCACACTCATGCTATACACAGTATTTTATCCGACTGCGGAGCGCATATATTAAACCTAATCGCTTAATTTTGATAAAAAAAAAAACCAGATACTTTTTATACAACTGCCGTACGATATTCGAGCGCCAATTCAAATTTTAAAATTTAAATTATATAGATATCTATGTATGTGTAAGTCTGTATATAAAGCAAAAAATATTGTAGATATTACCGTCATCGTCGATATAATCCAATAATTCCTTTTTAGTCTTAAAATCTGCTGGACTTTGTAAACTCATCGAGTCTCCAGCATCATCACCCAGTATGGCAGGCTCCTCATCATCACCATCTACCGTCAATACACTCTCTTTAAGCACCGCTTTCACCTCATCGGGTATATTGGGATTCTGTTGAATCTCATCTAAATCCAAATCGGGATTACGTTCCTTGAAAGTTTTCTTCTTTGTGGGATTACATTGTTTTTTCATTCTATTTATTAAATGCAATGGTAAATTCGATACCCCAGTACTAAGGGGTAATCGATGGTGTTGGTATTTAATGGGGGGAAAAAGAAAAAAACATGTTAGCAAAATTATGAAATTACGAAGGTATTAAAAAGTTTTAAAATTATGCGTGCACTTACTTTTTATTACACATTACATCTAAGTGTGTGGGCAGTGGTGCGGCCGTAATAGCTGATGGGGGATCTTCAGGATGCTGTCCAATGTCGTTACCTTCAAGCCATGCTTGATAGCGATCAGGTTGGAAACGTTTTACGAATGTATCCATAGAAATTTTGACCATATCGTTACTGAGGAGGAGGAGAAAAAAGGAAGAAAATTAAATTTAAATAAAGTTGATAATATAATGAAGTTATTAATCTAAAATAATAGTAATGAGGCTGACATGACAGTTGAATGCTTTCAAAGATCGCAATATTTTCTACCTTATAAATGATTGTTTTGAAAGGATTTCGCATTTCCATTCATTGTTGTTTGAATATAAAGATTTCAATTGTTTTTATATAAACAATGGAGATTAAAATTGATTTTCAATTCCCAATCAAGAAATGATTTGATTTAATTCATAATCATTTTGATGTATTTTTCTTAGTTTCAATTAATTCTGATTTGATTCAAATCTTTTTCAAATACATAAATTATAGGTCACCTCGGTGGCCTGGTGAATGAGTGCTAGACTGGAGTCCCAGCTGCCTCAGGTTCGTTTCCCAGATGGGAAGTAAATGATTCGAAAAAAGTCTGTATTGTGAGTATTGGCAATTCCGAATCACTGCGATTGGTGGGAAAAAGAGATTCACAATCTTTGAATCCGAACGACTGACTGGCTTTACTTCACATTTCGTACAGAGCTAATACCCAGAGTACGAAAAAAAACTTAATATAAACTTAATAAAAAATTTTCCATAGTCCTGTAACCATTAAAGATATTAATTCGGTATAGGGAATGACTATATAGAACTTTAAAATGTGGTAGGATGCTGGTAGAATTAACCCTTTCGGGACGGTGAAAAAACCAGAGAAGATAGCTCAAAACCGAATCCAGATTCGTATTCTCTGACCCTCATTTCTTGTTACAATTTTTGGTCAAAACCGACATGTTGCGCTTCTGAAGCACTGAATGTACAAGGGTCACCGGTGACCCTGTGGCTCTCAATGGGATCTTTTGGCGAACCTTTTCTGCACATTTCTATTAGGTAGTTCTTTAAAGATATACAAAGTTTCTTAGTATTAATTTTTCACTTAACCCTTTCTTGACCATAAGAAAACTAGAAACAATAGAGAAAAACTGAGCCCAGATTCGCTTTCTTTGACTTCCTCTTTATTGTAAAAAGGATTTTAAAAAGTAACTATTCAAGATCTTAGGGTCATCGGTGACCCATAGCAAAACTTGTATTTCTAAAAAAGTAAGCAAAAATTTAAAAATATAGGAAATAATGTTTGAGTAATGAGAATTAGTACAAATTTTTTAAAAATTATGAGCGATTAAAAATGCGTAAAAAATTTTTTTTTTCCTTTTCGTCACTCTGGTGCCATTAATAAATAATCCAAAAAAAAAAAATTTTAATAATAACTAAAGCGAGGGGGGGCCGACCCTGCCCAGTTAGGTTAAAAGGAAGAGCTCAGAAAAACTGAGCGTCCATGGGAGCCAAAAATTTGGACCATTATTATTGTGAAATCCACCACACCCACGAAACAGATCTCCTCAAACATTTATCCATCCTGGAACCACTCAGCACTCCTGATGGGCCTCACAAGATCTGTTAGCGGAATTTCCGCAGGTCTTTCAGCTCAGCAAGCAGTCTGTCTCCTAAGAAACGGAGTCGACGGATTTAAAGATTGGGGCATTCACAGAGGAGGTGGTGTTGCTGCTCCAATCCTCAAAGCCATTGCGCCAATAACACAAAAGCCTGTGAATACTTCGGCTAAAACTTGCGTTTGTTTTCTCTCTAAACAAAGGAAGTTCTAAGTTCTTTAGTTATCAACAGAAAGCCCTAGACTTCAGACTATCTTACAATTGCTCCGAGCTTGCTTTTTGGTTTAGACTTGATTTCACGGTTCCCGTTGGTATATTTATTGATACCATTTCATTTTCAAGAACTAAGGCTGGCCAGTAAGTTACATGAACATATTTCGTTTCACTTTTGCTCTGAACATATTTCGTTTTGCTTTTGCTCTTAAGTAAAATTATTCCATTTTTTTCTGAACTTAGAAGTTATACCACTTTTCTTCTCAGCCGCTCAAATGAGGACGATTCCGTTTTATATCACTTTCGAATGATAAATGACAGGCTGAGAGGAAAATCGGGCTAAAATTTATATAAGAGCAAAAGTGAAATAATTTAGTGTGTCAGTGCAAGAATGGCATAAGTAATACGGTTTAGAGTGAAAATGAAACGCATTAAAAGTAAGAGCAAAAATTGTATAACAATTCTTTCAGAGCAAGAACAGCATAGTTTTTTATTCCATTTTCGCTCTGAACATACTTCGTTTCACTTTTGCTCTGAACATATTTCGTTTTGCTTTTGCTCTTAAGTAAAATTATTCCATTTTTTTCTGAACTTAGAAGTTATACCACTTTTCTTCTCAGCCGCTCAAATGAGGACGATTCCGTTTTATATCACTTTCGAATGATAAATGACAGGCTGAGAGGAAAATCGGGCTAAAATTTATATAAGAGCAAAAGTGAAATAATTTAGTGTGTCAGTGCAAGAATGGCATAAGTAATACGGTTTAGAGTGAAAATGAAACGCCTTAAAACTAAGATCAAAAATGGTATAACAATTCTTTCAAGAACAGCATAGTTTTTTATTCCATTTTTGCTCTGAACATATTTCGTTCCACTTTTGCTCTGAACATATTTCGTTTCGCTTTTGCTCCTGAGTAAAACTATTCCACTTTTTTCTGAACGCAGAAGTTATACCACTTTTCCTCTCAGCCTCTCAAATGTTTGATACAATAATTTTGATACAAATAATAGTCCAAAATTATGATTTGATTGAAATACTTTAAACAATTCTTTGATTACCAAGTCTCAATCTCTGTAATTTTCATGAATGTTTGCAATCTTTTTTCACACAAACGATTTGAATTGATATTTTCATTAATTTTTAATCAAAACTTTCAAACAAATTTTCTATTTTTTACTACTACCAAGAAATTACATTCTATTTCTGGAAAATTATATCCCCACCCATTCTATTATTTCCAAATAAATTCTACGCTATCTTCTAAATCTTACCTGCAGGTACATTGTGTAGCACGTTTGCCATACTCAATCCATCGTTCCATTGCAAAATTAGTGGATTCAGCACAATTGAAACCATGATTAAAACCAGCATGATAACCAAATGGAAATGTTATCATTATTTCACCAGCTTCTTGTGTAATCTATAAAAAAAAACAAACAGCAAATACAAGATATAAGTACAGCAATTCTTCTTCAAGTATTTAAACTATAAAATTTCACACTCTATTTGCAAGAAAAACCAAAAAACTCAAACTCACCTTACTCACTGGCACATCGTGCTGTTTCAATACCTGCGGACTTATCAACGTCATTTTATGACGCAAATAGGCATTACAATTTTGAAAGCTTGCAGGGAAATATTGATTGGCGACCTTCTCTAATTTACGCCCATGCTCTGGTGGTACAACATACCATGTCTTTGGTGCGCCAAAATGTAAATAATTTATCGAATAGAGATCCATATCTTCGGTATGCCATGCAAATGTAGTTTTCCACATGCCAAAATATAAATAAGCGGTATTAACACCATCAATTTGTATGCCATAATCTTCATTGACATAATCGAGAATGGTACCAAGATGATTAATGTTCCAACTCTGTTGAGTGATGAAAAGAAGTAACTTAGTTTTTGTAAAATTTCAAATTTATTTATCACACTTACATCTTGATCTGTATCAGTGATGCTACCGCTAACATCAGCGCCATAAATAGGCGCAACATATGTTATATTTTTCCAGTATTTACGTTCGAGATCTTCATAATCGAAATGTTTCGGTGTCTGGTAACGTTCTGTATCAGCCAATTCACTGAATTGCTTCACAGTCAATGGTTTCTTTTGTATATTTATCTGTTGATAGAGACCCTGTTTCCCTGTTACCACTTGACATATGGGCGCCGGTATTGTTATATTGAGGGCATCTAAATCGGCGTAACCACTTTTACGTGGTATCCATTCGGCGGGCGGCACAACTTTAGCTAAGCCAGCTTTGTGTGCACCTTGAGATTCCATGAAAGCAACATATTTCGGAAAGTTTTTAAATTCTTCCCATGTTGGTCGAAAGACCATAATACGTGGTATATCTGAAGAGGATGACATTTTCATGCGATGCGATGCGTTTCTTCTTCTTCAGGAATTTATATTATTTTCTGTTAGTTTTTAAAATTTGTAGGTTGGTAGGAAGGAGAGCGCGCGCGGGTTTTCTATTTGTATTTCCTCTAATAATTAGGAAAGCTGAAAGTGAAAGAGAGTAAATTAATAAAGCGCGCTTATTCAACTGTAATAAATTAAATAAAGTGGGAACTACTTCAAAAAATCATCACACAAAAAAAAAAAACAGAGAGAATCAAACAAGAATTCAATAAAAAAAAAAAAAAAAAATTGAGTCTCAAGTGAAGCACACAAAAAGGAAAAAGGAACCTTTCACACACACAAAAACACACAAACACACACGCTTGCATACATTACATTGAAAAAAATAATGCCTAAACGTGTTCATTGTTCTTCTTGTATGTATGTATGTATGTATGTATGTATGAAAGAAGGTATGGCAAAACGACAGCAGCTGCAGCTCCTCTGTGTTTCAGTTTGTTTTGTTAGCAATCTGAAAAGGCGCTTAGCTTAGGATTCGACTCTCCATTTACCGCTTAGTCCATCTACAATAGCTGATTCGTTGACTCGCTGTTGTGAAAATATACGCGCTTGATTGAATATTTAATCATGTAAATATTAAATGCATTCATTGTATATACACGAATTTTGAATTTTATTTATTTTTTTGTGCATAATCATTAATAATTAGAAATTGTTTGGTCAATTGTTTTCATTGCACATTTGAAAAAAAGAATAATCCCAGTTTTTTTTTTTTTTTTTTTTTTTTTGGAAAGCAAATGGCTTACATAATCTAGAGGAGAACAGCATTGGATTGGAAAGCTATGGTGAACCATAAATATAGAAACATTTGAAAGTAAAACTTAAAATAAAATAAAAGTTTAACAGTTTGTCTATCCACTGCCTGCATTGTCTGTATTCATGTTTCAACTTTTGAGTGTAGAAGAAAATTTCAGACCATTTTTTTTTGCAATAAAATTTATTTCAAACTTGAAACCGATTGTAGTCTGTTAAAAAGCTGGTCTAATTCCTCAAGTTTTTCCTGTAAACACTCCTGAGATTCGGTATCAAAACTAAAATGAGCAAGATTTAGAAACGGTTGATCCAATTCGGACCGGACCTTCTTTTTCTTTATTAGTTTTTCACTTAAATTTTCCACTTTATCACGAAAACTTTTCACTTTTACAGATAGAGAATAAATCTATCCTCTTTTTGAATTCAAAATTCAAACTTTTTCATGACCGTTTAACCCTTTCAGGACCGGTGACCAAAATACGCTTTTCAGTTCATTTCAAAACTATTCCACCGATTTTAATAAATTTATATTCGGTGGAAAAATAATGGATAGCGCCTTAGTTATTATTAAAAAATATGTGGAATTGCTACCAGAGTGATGGATCAGAGGGATCTAAATTAAAAAAAAAAAAAAAAATATTTTTTTATCAACGCCAAATTTTGATTAATTTGTAGAGAAAAACTATTTACTCAAGCCCTTATTCACTTATTTTTTAAATTTTCTTTACTTTTTTAGAAATATGGAAATACAAGTTTTTCTAAGGGTCACCGGTGACCCTTACATCTTCAATGGGAAACTTTTTAAAAACATTTTTACACGAAAAAGAGGGTCAAAATATGCAAATCTAGACTCGGTTTTGCTTTATCGTTTCTAATTTCCTTACGGTCAAGAAAGGGTTAAGCAAACAATTAATAGTAAGTAACTGTCTATCTTTAAAAAAAATATCTACATAGTAAAGATGTACAGGAAATGTTCACCAAAAATCCCATTGAGTGCCACTGGGTCACCGGTGACCCATGAAAGTTCAGGCTTTCAGAGGTGCAAAAAATTGATAACCAGAAATGAGGGTCAGAGAATACGAATCTGGATTCGGTTTTACGTTATCTCCTCTGGTTTCCTTACGGTCCCTAAAAAGTTAAATAAAATGTTAAAGCAGTATGAAGTTATTGAATTGGAAGTTAATGTAACTGATGAAAAACATCCCAAGTATTCGTTCAGCAAACAAAAAACAAACAAATAGAGAACCAAGGAAGACGTAAATAAATGTGAAAACGACAGCTGCTATAGGTAAGTGAGAAAAGAACAAAAGTCATTGAGAATGTCTTATTCTGAACCATATGAAAGCGAAACAGAAAAGGTTTTCCCGATCTTAACCCAGTAATGCATAGCGGTGCCATATGGGACCTTGTTACTGAGCCAGGTTCAAAGACAATTTTTTTCTCAAGTTACTTTCTTGATCTATCTACTTTGGTTCCCGCTCGTCCTTAATGGGTTAAGCAGTGATGATAATTCGATTCATTAGAGATTTAAGATAGCATAAGCCAAACCGATAGCAAACTTTAGAGATTTACTGGTTTAAAATAACAAATTTTAAAGCCACCCATCACTCACTCATTTAATTAAAAAAGAACCATAAACGATTTTGGAATCGGAAGGATGCTTTTTCTTTGGACACGATTTTTCGTTGTTGTTGTTGTTGTTGCAGCAGCTACAATAATGTTAGAAATTCTTTGTCAATATTATTATTTATGTGTGTCAGCTGTTGTCCATATAGGCAAGGTCTAGGATGCATGCGGCGTCGCTGAGATACGTCCAAAGAGAGAGTGGAGTCAGGCAGGTCTATTTGGGTGCTGTGTGCAAAAAGAAAGGTGAGCTGTATCGTGAGGGCCACTGTCACAGTCTGGACAGGTGTTCGTGACATACTCGCTGGTCCTGGACATATAGTAATTAAGCATATCCCAGCGAGAACAGCTGTAGGAAATAATTACGATTTTTTGTCGAAACGGAATGCCAAAATATCCAAGACAAACGGTACGCACGATTTCTTCGGCCCAGATTGTTGACACTTGTGTAGAACCCCTTTAAAGCAAAACTTTGATTACTACTGATAAAAAAAAACGTTCAACTTTTAATGCCGCCGATTGAATCTGGCTCTGAATTATAAAAGACATGCTGAGGCAGCAATGAACTTTTTACCTGTTTTTACTGCAGGTAAAATACATTTTAACCCATTTATCAAACTCTGAAAGTGCACCGAGTTTGATAAGTTATGTACATGAGTTCAGAGGGCAGAACACTGTGCTATTGGGACCCATGGAAGAAAACTGAGTCTATCTACAAACGACTTCTGTGGAAGTTTCATTGATGACGTACTTGTGCAATAATGTTCAAGAAATTGTTTCGGGCCTCAATAGAACCTGCCTCATATGAAACTTCTAGTATGGTAGTAAAACCTTAGCTGGGGCTTAGCCCACCTTATTATAATTTTGTTTTTACAATGGGTAGAAATTTTTTAAATTTAACCGAAAATAGAATCAAATGATATCAAAAATCATGTGTAAATCTGCATTTAAGATGAGTCTTGTCTTCAGAAACCCATACTAAAATTTTACAAGGAATCTTTTCTCAGAACATTTTAATCCATGATCTCCTACGTAAGGTCTTTTTTTCGAAAAATTCCATAAAAACCAATTTTTAAAGGGTGTTCAAGGGTTAAAATATTATACAAAAATATTTAACCAACCAACGGATTAAAGGTAAGACATTTCACTACATAAAAAAACAAAGTTGAGTTTTAAGCCTTACCTTTAACCCATAGTTGCCTTTTGTGTTTAGTGAGTCTTAGTGAAACATTCTCAGTTCTCACATTTTGATAAATGCTAGAATTGTTATAATCCTAAATGATTTTAGACATGCATACAAAAGAGGGAAAAGGACTAAACCTTGAAAATCGGCACAGGCCTAATAAGGTTGACTTTTGAATCAACCTTTTTAACCAAAACTATAATTTCAACGAAAAATTATTAGAGTCTAAGATTCAATAGCGTCACTGAAAACTTTATATTTGCCATTAAATTTCACATGAGAGACTACGAAAAATAGAGCATATTTCAGCCTATGTAGTAGTGCGAGTTCAATGACCGTTAAACTTCAGCACAAACAATAATATGTGCAGTGTTTCTAATACAAGGGGGGAAAGAGGTTTACAGAATAAACAACATCTCCTTTGCGATAAATTATTCATACACTATGTTCTTTGCTCCTGAATTCAAAAATTTTGTTAAAAAACAAAAAACTCATATGGGAACAACACGATTTTACGAAATTCCTCATACCCTCAGTGACAAGCCTAGCACTGGCAGTATAGCATAGTAAATTAGAATGACTTTTTTGTGCTGGACTAATTAAGAACACAGAAATTGCTCAACACCCCAAGTTTTTCATGAGAAATGCATTTATAGAATTTCGAAATACGGGGGTATAAACGAATTTATCCCATAAACTAAAAACAAAAGAGCCAATCTGATAGTATATATCTGTGGTCACAAGCCATAACAACACAACTCGAGTTTTGTCGAATTCGAGTTATTATCATAATTGAAATCTTCATATCCGATTTCATACTGTGTCAAAATTTTGTGAATATCAGTTTAGTGGCTTACGAGATATTAAAGGAAAAATAGCACAACTCAAATTGATTTCAATTAGAATTTGAATCTTTGAAGTGCTCTCCTGTAAAATAAAAAAAAACTGACTTATGCTGTTATGCCTTGTGATCACAAATCAAGACCATGAAGATACCCTAAATTGGTTTCTAAGGTTTTAGAAATCACTATTTCACATAAAATATAGGTCCAAATACCCGTTTGCTTACATTATCACATGTCCCTGTTTTACTTTTTGAATATCATTTTAACGATGACCTCGATAGTCTAGTGGGTAGTGGACTAGACTTTCATCCGGGAGGTTGGGATTCGACTACCGTCTTCGTCTGGTAGTTAATTTCATAACTTTTTATTATATCCACTATCAATATGAAGTGTATGCGAATTATAAGAAAGTGTACAAGTACACACCTTGGTTAGTAATGGCAAAGCCACCAAGACGATAAAAAATTGCCACACAGCCGTTCGGAATCAGCGTTAAACTGTAGGCCCAACTATGTGGTATCACAATGGGCCGTTTAAGTCCAAGTGTGTCTCTCGAGAGCCACTCCAACCTAACCTAACCTATCACTTTAACCCTCACCCAATCAAATATTCGAGCTAGAGAAGTAAATCTTAGAACAAAATATTTTTCCTTCTAAAAGTAATTTAAAAAATCTGTCAAGGAATCTGAATTTTAAAACAGGTTAATTAATTGTGTCTATTAGAAGCAAATCTTACTCTTAATCAAAAAAATTTTTAATTCCTAATGCAGTTCTAAAAATAACAAACATTGCTAACTATACTGCATTCTTAAGAAAAACAAAATTTTTTTTGTAAGAGTAAATTTTACTTATAATAAACGCTATTTCAAAAATTTTACTCAGATTTTTTTGCGAAAATGGCAACGCGAATTAAAATTTTCGGAAGTAAAAAAGATGAGAGAAAAATATTAAATATTCACACAAATACTACATGCATACAATTGTATATATATATGTATATGTATGTGTGTGTTATTGTAATTTGTAATAATAGCAAAACTGTACCACCACCCGACAGGATACGAAATTCGCACGATGATGATGAAAATGAAAAATAAAATAAACAAAAAACAACAAAAACAACTGTAATGATGACGACAACGACCACGATGTTATGATGGTATTGGTGACGACGTTAACGTCGACGTCGACATCGATGAAGAATACAAAACTAACGAAAGAAACAACAATGAAACTCGTTTCTACTCAAACAAACGAATAAACCCCAACGAATGTAGGAACAAACGAACGAACCAACGAACAAATATAGAAACGAAAAAAAAAGAGCAAAGCAAGAAACTATAACAAGGAAACTCACTTGTATCGGTCTCGCTCTCTCAGTTCACGCTACTTTATCCTTCGAATTTTTGTTGTAACACGAACGAATCAAAATGAGGTAGCAAAATACGATAACGATGGCGACAACAACAACAAACACCAAACGGTCCGTGCTACTCGATGAAGTACTTGTAGTTTTAATCCAAAAAGTAGAAGCCGCTTTTATTGTTGTTGTTGTTGCTGCAGCTTCATTTCACTACTTTTTTTTCACTACTTATTGTTGTGTATACGTAAATTTTCGTATTTATAATTATTGCAAATATTTAGCAATATTTTTTAAATTTTTCAAATATCATTTTTTTTTTTTTTGTTTTTTTTTTTTTTTTGTATTCACTTGAAATTCAGATGTTTCAAAAAATTTTCATTATTTTATAAATTTTCTAACAGAAACCGAAAAAAAAATCACTGAAAATGTGCGTTAGGGGTATAGAGAGCGTACTGCAAGAGGGAACCGCTCGAGTGTGATATGAAAAATATTGCACGAAACGCGAATGTTTTAGCACAAAATTTGTTGACTTTCTTATATTTTTTTGGTAACACACAAATAATTTTTTTATACTAATTTTTTATCTTGTAAATTTATTTAAAAAAAATATAAAATTTTGGTTTTCTTCACACTTCTTTGGTTTGTTTAATTAATATTAATTTTAATTTATTTTCTAAGCAAAATTTACACTTACTATGTATGTTTTTTATATTTGTATGCGATGATGATTTGATTTTTTTTTTTTTTTACTGCAAGCGAAATGAGCACGAATGACAAAATGCGACGAAACGCCGAGTTTGGAATTTGTTGTTCATGCGTCGATGAGATCTGAGCGTAAACTGAATTGTACAATTGAAGCCCAAACTGAAGGAAGCTTCTACGGATGAAGGATATGAAATAAAAGAGACTACGTAAATTATATGTGCATGCACAAATACATACACAAATATATGTATGTTATGTACAACACAAACAGGATAAGACGATAGAGCGTTGTCCTTTTATGACTATAGGCGAGTGTTGCCAGATCGAGAATATTTTCTTTTCAAAAAAAAAAAAAAATATTGTTGCCAAACCATATTTACAAGACAGTGGGCGATTTTGTTGTAAATCAGAATATTTATTACTTGTTTTGTCAGCATTTTTTCCAAATTAGATTGTTATATTCACAATCATTTTTTTATTTTTGGTTTCTTATCTGTTGTATGGAGACACACTTGTTATTTATTTACGTCACAGAGAACATTTTATACTACTAGATCTAACTTACTTTTGTTAAAAGGCAAAAAAAAAATGAGTCAAATATGCAAAAAAAAAAAAAAAAAAAATGCTAGGCCCCTAAAAGTAATCACTTTTTTTCGCTTAGAAAACCACTATCGAAAGAAATCAATATTCGTTCGAACACTGTCTCAAATCAAAACTCACAATCCCAAGAGGAATGCATTCCATATAAGAAACTCGATAGGGCTGACATAAGTGCTACTTTACGAAATGTAAAAGTTTCATTATGTAGGCCAAAGTACATGCTTTCACATTACAGAACTAACACCTTGGTTCACTGAGTTGTGTAACCCCGAACGAAAAAGTGATTGTAATCAGGGTCGGAACACCCAAAATTTTGTTTTAGTGATGCGTTTTGACTCTGGGAAAAAAATTTTTTTCACCCGTGCGTGTTTTCGTGTCATTTTATCATATCGTGCATTTACAAAAAAGATAAAATTTCCTTAAAATTCACACAGAATGATTTTTATTTTGATTTCAGGTCTCTTTCTCCGGTTTTCTAGTAAATTTTTGCTTTTTCTTTAATTTTCATATTATTTTCAATCATATTCTTCCTGTTTTTTGTTGATTTTCTACAGTGTTCCGACCCTGACTACAATTTTCGTTTTTCGGAAATGTTCATAACTCCTGAACTATTAATCCAAGTATGTTTTATTCCAACGATATGCAACATTAATAAAAATTCGGCATTCAACGGAAGTTATGAGCATAAGTCAAAACATGCTCCAACTCTGAGGACACTCCCCTACTTAAAATAAAATAAATAATATTCTATTAACACACAAACACAATTGAGATCATTATTTTACGATGGTAATGCACTTTGAGATTTACCTCAACGAAATTCGTTACCTTTTGAGATGTTCACAACTCTCCAATATTTTTTAATTACTTAAACCTTTTTATCGATAATAAAAATAAAAAAAACAATCAAATTTTTTTATTTTTCTAATTTAAAAAAAGTTATAAGCTTTAGGGTTAAAAGAGAATTTTATTTTCTAAAAATATTGCGGCGAAAAAGAAATGAAAAATCTGGCAACACTGTTTTAGCAAAGAAGCAAAAACAACATACAGCCAACGTAATAAAAGAGAAGAGAGCAAAACAAAGTAAAATGTGTGTGTAGAAAAAATATAGAAAAATACACACACACACACACACACACATACATACATACATGTAGCTACTAGCTAGGTAGGTAGAATAGAAAATGAAACTAAGTAAGGGTCGCGTTAAGGTACTACAGGCTAGCAGACGAGAAACAATAAAAAAAACATTTGTACATACATACATACATACATATGTATGTAAGCCTATGTCTGCAATATTCCAAACTAATACTGCCAAAAAATTAAAAATAAAAAGAGGAAGAAAGAATAATTCAAGCTGTAATACACAAAAAAAATATATATTTCAACTAACAAAAAGAATTAAGGACCTCTTCTTCCTGAAACGCACACATCTAAACGTCATTGTGAATAGTTTTTACTAAAGCGGTATAAACAACAACTACGAGTAAGTATATGCGCTAATACTTAGGAAAACATGACAGAAAGGACATGCGCAGAATGCAAAAACAAATAAGCTGTGCGAAAATATCATAACGGAGCAGTAAATGCAATAGAAATTTTTTTTTTTTTTTTTTTTGAGTATTTCCCATATACACTCTATCCATACGAAGTTCGAGTTTTGGTAAATGCGTTATGAGTTTTTGTTGCTTCTTCCTTATAAGCAGTTTTTTTGTTTTTGTTTTTGCTTGGAAGCAAATGCTGTGTTGAACATTTGATGCTATTATATGCAGCGTCCTGCTGATTCTACTCGTATTTTACCTGATTTTATGTGATTTGTTGTATTTGTTTTTTTTTTGCTATACATAGTATATAAGTATGTATATTTATGCTTAGGTAAGTATGTATTATGAAGCAGCCAGCCATTTGGAAGTAAAGTGATATACAAGAAGTACATAATATGAAAACAAACAGCATCAGTCTTAGTTTTAATCTATTAGATTTACACAAGATGGGGACAAAATTGCAAATGCCCCTGATGGTGGTGTTGATGTTGGTGCTGATAATTGTGAGGCTGATGATAAAAATTATGGTGTATATGTCTGTATTTGCAAACAGAAGTGCGCGCACACACACTTATAGAATAAATTGATTGATATAATTATAGATTTAATCAAAATTAGATTTACTGTGTTAGTTTTATGCATAGCTGGAAGCTTATATTATCATAAAATAATTTAGTTTGAGAAAATAGTTTATGGCAATCAAAAAAGAAATTTTTAAATACAAAATTCCAGACTTAAGGCAGTTCTGTTGCTTGAACCGAAGAACGTTTCCTACTTTTTTCAACCATTCCGATAGCTAGGATTGAGGGGTTAGAGAGACTGAAAGTGCAAGATAAAAAAAATCTCGAAATTTCATAACGAATAACTTTACTTCACACACCAAACATATAGGTTAAAGTGACCAGGTGCTCCGAATTACAGGTCTGATTTTCGTTCGTCCCGGATTTTTAGTCATTTGCCCCTGATTTTGAGTAAAATTTAAAAGAAACGAAAAACCAAACAAATTAAAACGTACGTAAGTTGAACATATGCAAAAGCAAGACATTCAAATGGATTGGAGTGCAAAGATTATTCAATATGTGTCTGTATTCCTTGAACAAGCAAGTAGTCCAGTTGAACGTGTTTTTTTTCTTCAATTAATAAATACAAGCGATTGGACTATCGAAAAAACTTATCTACAAATACAAATTCTGTATTTGAAATATAATTTAGAATATTCCTGTCCTGATTTTTACAACTTTCTTAAAACGAACCCAATTTGACTTAAAAAAATCAAAACACAAAAAAAAATATATAAATTTTAATGAACCACTAGAAGCTCAGGCTCGAATTCTAGTCCAAAAAATTAGGTCTCGTGCCACAATAGACCTTAAACAGGCCTAAGTGAGTTGAAAGACTGTCACTTAACCTAATGTAGGTAGATAATATTTAAAATTAATATTATTGTAAAACGATTTCTTTCCTGGATAAAAAGGTAAAGAAACACAAGAGAAAGACACCGAACAAAGGTTCGTAGTAGCGACTCAAAGTTGACCCAAAACCTTTCAAAATATAATCCCCATCTTGGTGAAAAACTTTGGTTTTTGTGGCAGAGTCATGGGTTAAACTTAATAATGCTGTCTTCAATAATGAAGCAAGTCTTCTTTGTATCAAAGCACACATCGACACCAAACCAACCGAACCTGCGGACATCCTTGCCAAAGTTAAAAAAAGGTAAAGGAGAATATGAGGAATTTGATATTGGAAGAATTGTATTAGAGGCTATATCAAATAATCAAAGAGTTCTGTTCCCTTTATTCTACCGCTGAAAATTTTAAAGACTTTAAATTCTGAAGTCTTAAACATGCTGAAAATTGCAGGTCATAAGACAATTTATTTATCTGAACAACAAAATAACAACTATTTGGTACAGTAATCTACATTTAATTCCGACGATGAATAAGTGCGATTTCTGAGTATTTAAATATTTATATCAAAACATTAAAATTTCTGGCGCCATTAAACGAAGGTCAAAATATACTATTCTTGTGAACTTTTGTTCCTTTAAGTACTTTCTACTTTCTAAACTGTATAGCAAACCGCAATGGTTGTTCAGTGTTTAACGACTATTTAAAATAAATATTGTTAACAAGAATTTTCATAATAATAATAAAACATTTCTCTGAGTTCTCTAATTTAAAGTGTAAATAATTCTATGCGGCAGTAAATCTTAAGAAATTTTTTAATTGTTTTATTATCTTAGTTATATTTTTTTTATTTTTTTTGTAATATTGTATCAAAACAGAACATCTGTATTTCCACGAAAAATAAATTATTACTTAATGACATGTTATTTACCCTTGACGCCTAATTGTGCTATATTTACGTTTTTTTTATTCGCAACACATGAAAAAAAATACCAAGGACAATTTTCATAAATGACAACGTGAGCTGGATCATGTCTACCTGTACGCCACTAACATCTCAACCAAATGAATTTGAGAGTTTTGTTTTATGTTGAACTTCTAGATCTATCTAAAATGTCCATCTACTTACATTTGAGAGTATCTAAGTATGAATGAACATTATAAAAATTTAAATTGGCAGTAAATTGAACTGAAAATAATTACTAAAAAACAACAAAAAAAAACTTGTTTTGTTTTTCTAACAGCAACAAAAATTTAAATTATTTCAAGCATAACAAAAGCACGAACGTATGCACACGCATATATAGAAATTACATGTAGAGTACAAATGTATGTATGAATGTATGTATATATCCTCATCAAAGAAGCCTAAATGACCGGCGTATATATACATAGCTGTTAAAAAAAGAAGCATATAAACTCTGCATATGTATATTCAATGGGGAGAAAAGGAAGTAAACATAAAGAACAGTGAGTGAAATGAAATCAAATGAAATTTCCGGCAGGACCTCCCTCCTCACTATTGAAAGCTTCGTTTTCGTTAACAAAATATTAACCAACAATACAACAACAACCACATAAAGCATAGTTTCGTCTCGATATTTCGTATTTACCGCAAGAAAAGTTGAAATGCTTTGAAATGTAGTGAGAGAGCAACGAGTGAAATATTAAAGAGCACAAGAGAGAAGAGAGAGCGAGTAAAAAGATGTAGGCAGAGAAGAGAGTGAGTAAAGAAATATAAGCAGAGAAGAGCTGAAATAAGAAAAAGAATAAACAGAATATACTGCATAGGCTGCGTCCCTTTTAGAATCATGCACTTAAACAAACGCAAATGCAAATACGTACTAACAAAAAAATTTAATTTAATTTAATTTACAAACATAACAAAAAAAAAAACGACAAAGTGTAGAAAATCATATTTTCGCATAATGTCGTATATATAAAAAGTTCAGCAATTGAAAGTCCTTTCAATCAAATAGTAAAAAAAAAAAATATACACACTCGCTCTTTTGTGTTTGTCTCAGTTTTCATATGCGTGTATGTGTGAATGTGTATCTAAAGCTGTCATTTCTCATTCACTTCAATAAAATTATGCTTTTTTTTTTTTTTTTTTTTTAATAATCATTGTATAGTAACTAGTACAAAATTTATTACGGTTATAGCAGCAGTAACATCAGATATTTAGTAAATAGTATCCTTCATATCTTCGTCAAAAAAGGAACGTGCGTCCCCTCTGCTTCCATGAATTTGTTATTTTGTATCCTTATTTCGTTTGTGTGTGTGAAGAACGTATATGTGCGTTTTTATTTTTTTTGACAATTTTTATTTATTTTTATTGTTTATTTCTTGTTTTGCGCACGCTCTACGATTTTCGGTTTTACATGCATATGTATAAGTATACAAGTTTTATATTTTTTATTTATTTTTATTTAGCTTTGTTTATATTTTTTGACGCTTATTGTCCTCGTTTGTATTCTTACTTACTTATTGTTTAATTTCATTTTTATGTTTTCCAAAAGGAAAATTAAAAAAAAAAAAAAGGGGAATGGGGCGAGAATATATTTCGGTATATTTAAGTCAACACATTTCACTTGCATATTTGTTGTTTTTCTTGTTGTTGTATTGTGTTTTTTAAGCTCTCCTCTTCTGTTGCCGTTGATAATTTTTATGTGCGGTGCGCTTAATTAAATGCTTTGCTGCCTTATTATTTGCTTTGCTGCCTTGGTTGCTTGCTTGGCTTTGATGCAAAGGTTTTCAATTCCGTTTTCTTTTTTTCCATTTTAAAATATATTTCACCATATATTTCTATATTTGCATACATATGTACATAATACATGTACGTATAGTCATCATCATAGTGCGACAATTTTCATATAATGACGGCCATTTTACTTATTTTTGGATATACAGATGTAAATACATATATATGTGCGCATAACTTGCAAGAATTTCAACCTTTATTTATTTTTATTATAGCAAACAGTAGGTATATAGTAGATAAACAGTATAAAGTATATAGATAGAGAAATAGATATAATTCCATGGAAATTTAGGCTGAAAGCTATGAATCAATTATACACAAAAATAATTTTTCTTATTGAAAGATGCAGATTTTGATTGAAAAAATGATTGTTGAAAGTTTTGTAAACTTTTGAAAGGGTTCTTCTGACGATTAAGCAAAAATGCATAAAGAAACCTACAATTTAAGGATGTGCTCAACTTTTGAAGAAGCTGTGAAAATGTTAAATTATTGTTCAAGAAAACGTTGTGGTTTATTTAGTAAAAGAGGCACTAATTGTCAGAGAACACATAGAGAATGGACTATCTATTTTACAAATCATAACTGTCAGCAAATTTTTTTTGTTTACAATACATGTGATTGCATGTAATTTGTTTTTGTACTAAATAGATATTCTCTCATCACGCATGGTTGCATTCGTAATTCAGTGAGCTTACACGTGTAATTGTTTTTGTAATTTTTAGTCCTACTACTAAATAGAAATTCAGTGGGTTGCATTCGTATTATTTGTTCATTTCACAGTTATTTGTTTTTGTAATTGCAGTATATTTTTGTATGTGTTTGGTGAGAAAGGTGAAGTGTCCATTCTCTGTATATTCTCTGCTAATTGTCATTTTGTAGTACGGCACCATTTTAAGAAATGATACACAGTCGCAATTTTATTTTGGAGAACATTTTCTAATTTAGACCATGTTCCAATTCAGACCGTGTTGGAAATTAGACCATGTTCCGCATCGCATCGTCTTCCAATACAAATCGCATAAAAAAAGAAAGAAAAGGAATAACCTATTCCAATTCCGACCTCTTACAAGCTATTTTAATTTTTGAACAAGGGTCTACAGAAAAGTTAAGGAATTAGATTAGAGGCAGGTGCCTTTCCAAATATATGCACAGCCTGTAGCAATCGATTTGGATTCATGAATATAAACTCAAAACCTTAACAAGTTCTGAGTTTGAACCTGTTCACCTAATCAGAGTGTTCGTTGCATATGAGTAGATATCTTTATTTTGAAAATTTTTAACAATTTTACTGTCATTCAAGCAATGATTTCTCAATTAGAAACAAAACACGAACTATTTTTTGTTTGTTTGCTCTGCATGTGATTGTAAATATCACCAATTTTAAGTCTTAGTCTGGCAAACACTTGCATGTGATTATTTTTAAGCTCCCTGTGGAGAAAGATTGCTCAGCATTTGTTCTATGCCCTGCTGTGCCTCTCGAAATAGATTTACTGTTTTCACATCGCTAAGGTGTTGAGAGATGAAAAGAGAGGGAGGGAGAGAGACATCTCAGGATAAACTTAGGTTTGTTTTTAAAACAATAAGATTCGCCTAAATCTCACAAAAGAATCTAACAGGTCCTAAATTGTTCTGAAACCTCACAAATTTAATGCTCAGTGTAATTTTCTGTATAGACCTATTGAAGAAAAAATATCTAGACCTTTAGAGTTTACGAAAATAAAGTCTAGTTGTTCATTTTACAGGCTTTTTATAAGGCTTTAAGAACGTTTATCAAAGTGATAGATCCACAACAGTTTTTATAGAACAGGCAAAACCTACGCCTTCCTCTTTTTCCACAATCTTTCGATTTCAAAAACCTGGAAAGTATCTGAGCTAAGATGTTACGTAGGAATAATCAAAGAGCTTATCAAGAGCAAACCTGTGAGCTATGTGTTTCAGAACATTATCTAGCAGAGAAATAACGTCTGATGTGTTTATTTTTTTTAAACAAACAAAAAAGTATCGCGTCATTGCGTTATCAATTGCGTCACTTACAAATAATCAAAATAAATAAACTTATACAAAAAAGTTTATCTAAAAATGTTATATCAGACTTTGTTCACAGTGATAATGGCATAATTAAGTATAAGAGATTTTATCTAAGAATTTTGCAAAACTGTTGAATTAAGTTATGCATAGTTTTTATCAATGGCAAACATTATAGTACAACTGATCTGAAAATCACTCAGTTTCTTTTATTTTTAGATAATGTTTTGAAAGAAGACAAAGGAACTAACGATATGAAAAGAAGAGAAAGGATAGAAATTAAGCTTAAACTTAGCCAAGGGGTTCCAAAGATTAGGCACGCACACATCACCTCCGTGTAGCAAGCACCTCATGCAAACCTGAACATAATAAAAACTGAGTAACATAACCCAGTGGGATTTTGGGTCAAGAAATACGAAAAAGAGCGACCTTTAGGAAAGTCACTCTCATATCTGCAGACTTACCTATAGTGGGCAGATTTTTGCATCAGCGTCTGTTCCCAGGTTAGGATCGACTGAATCAAAACGTACCTGGTCGTCAAAAAGGAGGTAACCTTACTAGGATTCTGTTTTGTCTTTATAAGCATCGTAGTCAACCAGAGAACATAGATCAAACTTTTTTTGTAAAGAATTATCCCTGAGGGTACCGACCTTCACTTTATCGGCAAGCCTCACATTTCTGCCAGAGCCAAACTCATGGCAAACCGACTCTATAGTTGAAATCTGAGAAGTCCTCTAGGTGTTAAATAGAACTGATGATGATTAAAGAAGCCAAAGAAGGCTTTACTGGATTCCAAACGGCTTCAATAAAATCCTATAAGGCTTCATTAAATTTCAAAATAGATTGTTAAAAGATTTCAATGAATTCTTAAGAAACTTCATTGAATTCCTAAATCATTTCAATAAAATCTGCAAGAAGTAATTTATTATTCCGAGAATATTTCAGGGGATTTCTAAAAGACAGCATTTAATTCTTAAAAGACTTCATTGGACTCCTAAAAGTCTTCATCGAATTCTGAAAAGATTTAATTGGATTTATAAAAAAATTCAATAAATTTCCAAAATCTTCAATGAATTTCTAAAAGGCTTCAATGGAAAATTATTAATAGTTTATTAAACTCTGAAAAGACTTCACTGGATTGTTAAAAACTTCATACCAAATTCCTAGAAGACTTGAATGAATTTCTAAATGAATTCATTGGATTTTAAAAGGACTTCATTTTATACCGAAAAGACTTCATAGATTCCGAAAGGCTTCATTCGATTTTGAAGACTTCATTAGATTCCGAAAAAACTTCATTGAATTCTTAATTTTTTGATGTGGAAATCTTGAGCTGAAATTTTGAGTCTTTCTACGAACGGCAAAAACTCAAAAATCTTCGTTGAATTTCTAAAACGCTACAATGAATTCCTTACAGGCTTCAATGAATTTTCAAAAGTCTTCAATGGATTTATAAAAGACTTCAATATGGATTTTAAAAACTTTATTAAACTCTAAAAAGTCTTCACTGGATTGGCGAAAACTTCATATTAAATTCCTAGAAAACTTCAACACGAATTTCTAAATGACATTGCATTCTTAAAAGACTTAATTTGATTCCGAAAAGACTTCATGGATTCCGAAAAGGCTTCATTCGATTCCGAAGAGACTTCATTCGATCCCGAAGATTTCATTCAATTCCGAAAAGAGTTCATTGGATTCCGAAAAGACTTAACTGGATTCCGAAAAGATTCCATTGGATTCCGAAAAGACTTCACTAAATTCCGAAAAGACTTCAATGGATTCCGTAAAGATTTCTCTATAAATTCTTAATTTTTTAATGTGGAAATTTTGAACTGAAATTTTTAATCTTTCTACAAACAACAAAAATCAAAAATCTTTATTGAATGAAAACCATTTTGATCCAGTATCTTTCAAGCAGAAGTCCACTACATTCTTATCATTCAACATAGTGGATTTCTGCTAATAATGAAAAGCTAAAAAGATCTAAGGTACTTGGCTACTCGAAATAAATGAAATTCTTAAAAATATTTATTAAGCAAACAAACAATTAATTTCATTTTGAAGTCAAATCCCAACACTCCATTCAACTGCGAAAAAAAAAGATTTCCAACCTGTTGTTTTGATTGCCACACTATTTTATATAAATAAAACAAAAATAAAACATAAATAAAACAAAAATAAAACATAAATCAAACAAAATCTACCCTTAATATCAATTACACCTGATCCATTGAGACTATTTTTATGAATGAAATACCAGAGTAGTAGTAAACCAATGAGTTACCACTAAATAATTAACTGAGGAAGAAACCCCTAAATGAAGACATTCCATGAGTCAGACATTCAAGGCAGCCAGTCAGTAAGTCAATAACATCATCAACACCATTCTAAATCGAACGTGGTTGGTTGCTTTTTAAACAAAAATCATTTTACACATGTTTTTTGTTGACAAAACAACACAAAAACTTTACTTTGTGATATGATTTTTGGGGAAGCCCTCGCTCAGCTCAGTTCAGTTCAGCTCAGCTCAGCTCAGCACAAAACAACCACAAGTGAGTAAAAATTTAGTGGTGTTTTTACTTCTTTCCAAATATCAAACACCAAAATGTGATGAAGAAAGTGGATGAAGTGGATTCGTCCTTGCACCTAAAAGTGTTTTACTTCTCTGTTTATCTGTGTGTGTGTGTGTGTGAAGTGCGTGCACACTTATTTCCACATTTCCACCCTTTAAGCAGTTGTGCACTCTCCTTGATATATACTATAAATACATATTATAGGACTCCGGTGGTTGTTGAACCGAGTTGGTGGTTACTAATGGTGGTTGGTTCCCAAAAAATATAGTACAACACAATCACACAAACATTGTTGAGAGATATGTATGCAAAAAATCAGCTGATTTCGGGAAGATACCAAGAATTTTTGTAGGCTATCCATGTTGTAGAAGAAGAAGAAGAAGAAAAAGAAGAGAAGAGAAAAGAGGCGGCGCAGTAATAGAAGAAAATGTCTGCCAAATCAAAGAAAAAAAAAAAAAAAACTGAAAGAGAAATGAAAACATGCAATAAAATAAATAAAACAACCACCGGCCAGACCAGTCGAGATGAAACGAAACGAGGAGGCCAAACCAACAAATATTTCATACATTCACTTTACCATAAATGAGTGCAAAGTACGCACGCATCGGCGCAGGCAGGCAAGCACCAAAAAACAGAAAACAAAATAATAGCACAGAACTGTGGCTAAAAGACTCAAATATTAAATTCCAAACATTCACCACCTGCTTATATTTAAATATATGGAGCAGCTGATGAATGGATGGATGGATAAAAGTACAACAATATGCCAGCAGAAACAATAACAATAAAAACATATACTAACAGCTAGCAAAATGATGCATGCAACAAAAATGTGTGAGTATGTATAATATAGGCGGCACCTACAACAACACGCTCCAGATGGATCGATGGTTGGTTAGATGGATGGATGGATGGATGGATGGATGGAGGATGACGACCTACCTACTTAACCCAGAGTAAACGCTACCGATAACAGGGGCAGACAGAAAGACAGACAGACAGACATTTTATACAAAAGCCTAAAAACCATGATATAGACTTACTTGCACCGGGCACATATCATAATACTACCGCTGCTCTTGCTCAGAGCATCTAACAACAACAACAACAACAGCAATAGCAAAAACAATTATAATAACAACAAACAACCAACGAACAACGAACAAACACAGCAAAGCGAATGAACTCAGGCATACCCCCTAAGCCAGATGTCGTCGACTAGAAATACTTTACAGCCGGCATTTTTGAAAATGAGAAACAAAAAAAAAAATAAAATAAAAATGAAATACAGAAAAAAAAAAAAAACAAAAGAAACACGGTCCTCAACACACACGTTAAAAATGTAAAAATATAATAATAGAAAGGAAGAACGGACGTATAGACGTATGCACTACAAACGGCAATGCCTGCTGTTACATTGGTTATGATTATTAGTAATGCAGCTTAGAATGAACTTCAGGATAATACCAAAAGGCATCTGTGAAGCGACTGCAAATAGACGGAATGACAGATACCAAAAAAAAGGAAAAAAAAAAGAAGAAAGACAACAAATTCTTAAGGCCCCTAAGAACCTAAAAAAAATGTTTAAACTCGACTTCGCAAATATCCTTATAGCCTTACAATAAAACCTAAAATGTTTACATTGTAACATATTCAAAATAGTGTGTGTGTGTGTGGTTTTATCAGCTGGTTAGAATCCTACAAATAATGATAAATTAAAAAGAAAATTTGTTACAACAGCAACAGCAGCAGGAATAGTTGAGGACGCATCTGCTTGCAAATGTAATTGGGTTTTAATTTCTTACATTTGCTCTTGATGATATCTGGCATTTGTGTGATAGGTTTAAATACTTCCTTTAATATGCAGGTAGTGAGTGGTATTGAGACATTGGTAAGAATATCTGGCTTAAATAAAGAAATAGTCGTAAATTACTATTACAAAAATTTCATGCATTTAAGGATTTGCTTCATTGCAGCTTGAAAATTGCTAATTATATCAGATTAAAAAAAAAAAAAACACGAAAATCAAGCAAAGCATTTACTAAAATATAAACTCGTAATTGTGACTAACTTCATATCTATCAATGCGCCATTTTTTTGACATTGACAGCTATTCTATCTCGAAGAGCGCCAAAAATACTATAAGAATTGATCTGTCAAATAATTTTCATAATTTTACAAAAGTGTTTTACTATAGCTGAAAATGTCGAATTTCGTGCCAGCAAAACAACATTTGCGGGAAGTTTTAATTTGCTTCTTCCATTTAAAGAAAAACGCAACTGAAGCACATCGTTTACTCACTGAAGCTTATCCTGACTGTGCTATAGACGTTTGAATGTGTCAGGTGTGGTATGCCCGTCCCGTTTCAAAAGTGGTGATTTTGATGTTGAAGACAGGGAACGTTCAGGCGGCCCAAAAAAGTTCGAAGATGAAGAATTGAAGGCATTACTCGAAGAAGATTCATGTCAAACGCAACAAGAACTTGCAGAATCTTTAGGAGTTGATCAATCAACCATTTCTAAACGATTAAAAGCATTGGGAATGATTCAAAAGCAAGGTGCCTTACGAATTGAAGCCGAGAGACGTCGAACGACGATTTTTCACATGTGAACTGCTGATTGAACGACAGAAAAGAAAGGATTTTCTGCATCGAATTGTGACTGGCGATGAAAAGTGGATACGTTACTATAACCCAAAGTGTAAAAAATTATGGGAATCGCGCGGACATGCATCAACATCAAGGGCAAAGCCGAATATCCATGGATACAAGCTCATGCTGTGTATTTGGTGGGTTATGAAAGGTGTCGTGTATTATGAGCTGTTGAAACCGAATGAAACGATCACTGTCGACCGCTACCGACTACAATTGATGCGTTTGAGCCGAGCATTAAAGGATAAGAGGCCAGAATATGAGAATAGACACGACGAAGTTATTCTTCAGCACGACAATGCTCGGCCGCATGTTGCAAGGCAAGTAAAAACATACTTAAAAACGCTGAAATGGGAAGTGCTACCCCACCCGCCGTATTCTCCAGACATTGCTCCTTCTGATTACCACTTGCTCCGATCGATGACACATGGCCTGGCTGAACAGCACTTCCGTTCTTTCGAAGAACTCAAAAATATGGGTCGATTCGTGGATAGCCTCAAAAGATGAGGAGTTCTTTCGACGCAGAATCCGTATGCTACCAGAAAGATGGGAAAAGGTTGTGGCTAATGGTGGACAATACTTTAAAGAATAAATTTATAATCACTTTTTCAGAATAAATGTCCAAATTACGAAAAAAAAATACGAGAAATCAACAATGAATGCAAAAGTATTTTCAATAATTTTAATAGATAAATTTTAACCTGTAACCCTGTACTAACTTTGAATGCAAGAATTGAAAGTAACGGTAAATTTTCCACATTCAGTTCGAATACAAAACTAATTGGAGTAAAACTTTCTTCTGATATTCACTGAGAGAGCGGTTAGATTAAAAGTAAGCCCATAGTCCATACTCTCCCTCTTCCTGAGCTTCTAAAATTCATTAGTGAAACAAAGAAGTTCGAGGTTGAGCGACCCCTTGACCTTTCATCTTCCCATTTATCCCCGCATTCCTGTCTCTCTACTCTCTTCTACTGGTTCTACACTTGGGTATAGCACAATGGTTCTCGTTGACTGAGTGCTTTGGTTAAGTCCAGTCCAGTCCACCCACAACTCTAAACTCTAAGCCCATAGTATTGAAATCGGAAAACGGGACAACCCGAGAATCAAGCACTTCGACCTAGAAGATGTTTTATTGCCAAAACTCCAAATTATGAAAGAATGGAAGATAAATAAGAAATACCTTAGCCGGGGATTCTCATTCACTTCATATTGTGATAGCGCTGTAAAAGAATGCAATCAATCAATAATTGCAATACCTTGAAGTCACAGTTAATAACCGATAATGCCTTATGACTGCAGTTATTGAATGACATATTTGAGTACAGAATAAAAAATTCAGTTAGAAGTTTTTTTTTGGAGTCGCTGATTGGTTATTCATTTAGAAGTCTTATTTGGAGTCAAGGTAATGCAATCTATTTTTGAAATTTTGGAAATGAAAATCTTATGACTCCAATATCATGAATGCTTTCAAGTCGCTTGGAGTCACTTGAATACCCTTGGAGTCACTTAAAGTCACATGCAGTCACTTGGAGTTAATTTGAATTTGCAGTCAATTGGAGTCATTTGAAGTCTTTTTGAGTCAATTGGGGTTTTGAAGTCAATAGGAGTCAATTACGATTTGCAGTTAATTCGAGACACTTGAAGTCATTTGGAGTCGATTGAGGTTTTGAAGTCAATTGGAATCACTTAGAGTTAATAGGGACCTAAAGCTGTTGACACATTTAATCAATCAGTTAACCAATTGTCTAGGCAATGCCACAATTACTTATTGCCCTATTCATTAAATATAAAAGAATTCAAATTGTATCTTCTCTCATATATGGGTACTTAATAAATAGTCAGGTCTCTCAAGTTTTGATAATTCCGTTTTTTAATTACGAAAGTATAAAACTGCACTTTTTGCAGTATTTATGAGAGAAACAGTTTCAAGTTCCAATTAACTCCAAGTGACTTCAAAACCTCAATTGACTCCAAGTGACTTAAAGTGACTCCAATTGACTTCAAAACCCCAACTGACTCCTAAAGACTTCAAATGACTCCAATTGACTTCAAATGACTCTAATTGACTTCAAATGACTCCAATTGACTTCAAATGACTCCAATTGACTTCAAATGACTCCAATTGACTTCAAATGACTCCAATTGACTTCAAATGACTCCAATTGACTTCAAATTCCATTTGACTCCAAGGGTATTCAAGTAACTTCAAGTGACTCAAAACGACTTCAAAGTTGTCATAATTTTGAAGTCATAAGATTTACATTCCCATGATTTCAAAAAAGGATTGCATTCCTTTGACTCCAAAGATTCGCCGAATTTTCATTTTACTCAGAGTCAGTGCACAGTATTTCCCCCCTATAAATGCAGAGCATTGTCTGAATTGGGAAAGGAAGATAGGTAGGTTAATGGGACGAGGAAAGAAGGAGAAGTATCTGTGAATGTTTGTTTTAAATTAAGATAGGTCATAGCAATCAGGGAAATTAAAGAGGAAAATAACTATCTATATAATGCGTGGTGCGTTGGAATACTGCGCTTACGTGGAATGCATTAGTTTCACTTGCGGTTCATGAGCTCTAGAGAACACACGAATAGAAATTTGTCTATGAGAATATTAAAAATGTCCCGAAAGGTCTTCCACCAAAAATAACTTATAGAGCTTGCTAACGCCATATATTTTAATGTTTTTCAAAAACTTTAATCCAAAAATAATTGCAAAAATCTGTCGTGGAGGAGTTGCACAAAAGCAAAACCTAAACGAAAATAAAAGCAAAACCTAAATACAACAAAAAGAAGGAACACATTTTTCCAAAATCCGCTGAAAGTAACGCCTTCTTTTTTACCATACTATGAGTTTTTATATTGTATTTGATTCGGTGGGGGAAATAAGAAAAAAAAATAAAAAATAAAAAGGTTTTCATAAATATGACAAAATCCTTGTCGTTTTAATATTTTTCTGTTTTTTTTTATGGAAGTTACATTATCGATTGCCGAAATGTAATTTAATATCACCACTCTACATGACGCTGATGAATAGAAAGCAGTGTTGGGTTGTCTGCCTGCTTGTCTGTCTGTCTGTCTCATATGGCTCATATTCCAAAGGAACTTGTTTGACAAGTCACTACGGTTATTACCTACTGTCATTTACGCTACATAAATGAAAAAAAGAAACTTCTTGCAGTTGCATACACGTGTATATTCGTAGTTTGTTACTATAGCAGTGTAAAAATTACATTTATCGTAATTGTAAATCAGATAATTTGAGATTTTCTTTTTTTTTCGATAGCAAGGAAATGAAAAAGATGACAAAATGGAAGCAGCTTACTACAAAACTAGCAAACAAAATGTGGTTTTATAAAAGTTTTAAAAACTCTACACAGAGACAAGCTGTAAGCTACGCCTGCGTATATCCTTTATTGTAATATGAAAACGCATATGTTGTCCCTTTTATTGAAAAATTACAAACGATATTTGTTTAAGAGTGCATTGAACTGAACTGAAATGTACAGAAAAGAAATAAAGAAAAAGAATACAACATCATGCTGTTTAATTTCAGGATATATAAAGCAAACGAGTACAGGTAAATAACATTTTGGCTTCATTTTGGTAAAAAGGAAACGTTACAAACAGCACAATTCTTTCTCAATCAATATCACATATGAGCCCTGAGACGCTAACGTTCTCTGACACGTTCCCCTTATTTTAATGAAGCCATTAAATATCATTTTGTTTAATTTAGTTAATGTGTTTAAAAGGAATGTTTGTCTTAGGTCAGTAGAGTCAGTTGCAGCTTCTTCGATTTTGTGTTTTTAAATACAAGTAAAAAAAAAAAAAGGACGTCCACATTTTGTGCGGAAATATTTTAAGGGTTGTTCCGACGTTCATAAAGTAAACATTGGCGTTTTTTTTTTAAGTTTATTTTTATAATCTTAAGCATGTTATTCTTTAATAACTATTGTGTCGAAAAGAAAAATAAACAAACACATCAAGCTAAATAAATAAATAGGTGGTAAATAGAAAAAATTCTTGATTTTCAGTTTGTTGTGTTTATATGAATTCAGTACCCACCACCTTTTTGTTGACTTCTGATTTTGTGTTGATTCTAATCTATTGTATTCATAAAAAGTGTTAATGACATTTTCTTCTTTATTTTACAATAAGATATCATTAATATTATATATGATGCTGTGAAATGATAAATTATTTTTTATAAAATTTGATGGCAAACGAAAGTTAAACCACCAGATGGTAGGGTAGCACTTTTATTTATAATTCAAACATTCAACTATTTGATTAATTTATAATGCAAAATATGTATTTGGAATTTTTAGCTGAAAACCAAATCGTTATGCTCAATGACATTTGAATTACTTTAGAGAAATATGTTATGAAAAAGCTTAAATGGATACGAATATTTTATTGCTCAATGGAATGATATACCAAAACATTGTCGACTTCAAGCATAACTCAAAATTATAGCAATTAAAAAAAGGTTATCATAAACCACTGCATTACAGAACTACACCACTGACCATTATTTGAGTATTCAAAAAAATGAGAAAAATTAGATTAGGAGCACATTTTGAGCGCACACTTTAAGTTTTACAACAAAAAATATTCTATTGCAAATTTTGTATTGGAACGAAATGAAAAATAAAACACTTTGTTCATATGGTCGCTTGAGCGAGACGGCACATTTATATCAGTGTTGATATTTTAGGTGTAATCGTACCTTTTTCCACTCTTTCTCATCTTCAAAGTACTTTTGGCCCTACCGAACCATTTTAAGCACAATTTGGAATTTTGACACATGTGAAAAGAAAAATCGGATTGTATGTGTTCTTACGAGTGTTGATATTTTAGGTACAATTGCACATTTTTCTGACTTTTTTCGCCACTACAGAAGGATTTTAGGTAAAATTTAGAATTATTTAGATTTTTAAATTTTAGGGGAAATTCATAAAATCATCAATTTATGAATTTTAATACGAAATGAGCCAACTTAAAAAACATACTCAGTGGCAGGCCCGCTCGCAGGATACAAAATTGGTCAAGGTCGTAAGTAGGATTTTTTTTTTTGGGAGGAGGGGGAAGAATAGAAAAAGTAACCCCCAGTTCTCTAGAGTAGTTATTTAGCTCAGGATTCCTATTTGTTGTAGTGGCCTTTAAATTTACGTACTTGGCAAAAGATGTCCCAAAAAATTTCTCCACATGGATTTTTTAGGCTGAATTCAAATCTAGCAGAATCATATTAGAAAAAAGAATATGTCTGGAAAAACGATTTCAGAAAAAGCATTGCTTTTGATTTTATATTTATATTTTGCACTTAAAATACAAAAAACTCAAAAACCTGATTCATCATAAAAAAGCCACGGTTCACGGGTCTGAAACAACCCAAAAATAATAGGATAGCGTTATTTGAAAAAAAAAAAATTAGCAAAATTTAAACACGTTATACTTATTCCTAGGATTTTAAGTCCTCTGGGTAAGCCGAATATCAGCTCTTTCATCATTAAAATTGGAAATTCAGAAGTTTTGGTATACTTGTCGTGGTTTTAGCGACAGTAAATACAGCTTTATATATATTGTTACGACAAAACGCTGGAAATACTTATTATATATATAATATTTTATAAAAAATGCGACGTGTTAGAGAAAATCGGCATTTCATCAGATCTCAGCATTTTTGAATTATGTAGAAAATTGTATCATTCTTTTTTAGGTGCAATCGGACTAAAAAAGGTACTTTTCACATAATTTAAGTACTTTCAAAATATTTCAAACATCAACACTGGTTTACGTTCATAACATTTTACTCTTCTCACGTGTTCGATTGTCAATGATTCTTTACCAGCGACGGAATTCCCAAATTTCTAATTGTACCTAATTTTCCAAAAAAAAATTTTACCTAAAATAATGTACTTCATTGGTTCATTGCTTTTGTAAGGAATGAAATTTTTAAATCTGTTCTTAAGGTTATGAAAGTTCTAAAGATTTGTTCATGATTTTCGATTTTTTTTTTTAATTTTACAAGCAAAATTTATATCAAAGCTAACATTGATGTTTATAACGGGAAACATACATAATCCGAAAAATACCTTTTCTAAATTGGATAATGTTTATTAGTGGGGTGAAAGTCTTATGAAGTTTTGGCAAAAACATAAATTTCATATAATTTTCGCTGTATTTCTAAAAACATCTTCTTTTGATACTAATAAATATTATTCGATTTGTAAAATTATTTTTTTAATTTACGCCAATGATAAATTGTACCTAAAATATACCAATTGTACCTAATGTACTTTGTACTTTGAAAATATCCGAAAAAAGTACAATTTTATCTACTTTTTCTTCAGTATTCTGTACTGTTTGAAAGTTAAAATGGGAAAGCTGTTCTACTGTTTAATGATTCTGTATTGTTTGAATACTAAAACGAATGTTAAACTACTCTACTGTTATTGTTGTTGTGTTGTACACACGCGACTTCTTAACTATTTTTAACTGCGTTAACGTCAACATAATCACATGAATCTTGTAGAATGCTTCACCATTTTACGTTTCTAACAAAACTAAGTGTCATGCGAATATGTTGACGTTAATACAGGTAAAAAGGGAGCTAAAGTTTTTTTACGTATTAATATATAGAACGTATTTATATAAAAGATTGGAACAAAATGAAATAAAAATGTTTCATTTCATTGATGTTTCATTGAGAGCTGGGAGGATACACCAAACTTCGTTATGTTCAAGTACCAATCAAAATTTCGCCAATGAAAAAAAAAAAAAAATTATAGCATAACCATGGCATTACAGAACTAGATGGAAATACATTGCAAGATTTAGCAGAGTTCATGTTTTTAAAAACCTCCCTCCCCTTTTCATCTTGTATAATCACAAATATTTCCATACATTATGCATAAAATTTTGAACTTTATCACATACATTATGTGACATAACACAAACTACGATCCCAGACCACTTTCCCCCCTGCCGCACTTTTGCAACAAATTTTTAATGAAATTTTATTGTTTAATTACAACGATTGTGACAATATTTTCATTTTCTATTCTGCAAAATGTGAATGGAAAATTCAATTTTTGTGTCTAAGTGATTGAGATTTGTGATTTAATAATTTATAGTTTTAAATGGGTGGAATTACTACATGTACCAGAAATCTATGACGATTTTAATTCTCTATCCACTGATGGATCTTGAAAGCGGACTTTTGGGTTAAGCATCTTTTTAAGCATATATGAATAAATAGATAAGAAACACGATAAAAACTTTTAAATAGGCTAAAATTACATTTAGGACCCTTTATTGTAATGAACTGGGGAATAAATTATTTTTCATACATGCTTTCGACCCAATGTTTTCAACCTTTTTCTTACCTTGGATTATTGGAGCATTTTTGAAACAAGCGAAAGCGGGTTTTGAACCTAAAAAACTTTTGGGACTTGCAGCACTATTATTGTAAGATTTATTATTGAGTATTTATCGGCTACCTAATTCCATAAATGCTAACTATGACAAGCAAACTTGGAGCGAATAATACACTAGCTGGGAACCGCTTATCTTCAAATTTGCCAAATAACAAACTAATTATATACTAATTTTTTTTAATATTTTGTTACTGGAATGCTAAATATTTCTCAGTATTTCAATTAAGATAACAAAAATTTTATATTTGTTTATGACAGCTAAAAGATAAGTATTTTTTATTTACTGATTTCCCCCAAAATTTTCAACTTAAGAATTATTAATTGCAATCTATTTAGAATTTAGATCAAAGTAAAAGAAAAAAATCATACACAATATGGCAGCGATAAAAAAATGCCTATCAAGTGGCAACCTTACCCATGTATATCCTTCCCAAAAAACAGAAAAATATAAGAGGAATACTGCAAGCGAATGTATGAAACATAAGAGGTAAAATCAGGACGATGAATAACATAGAAACAGAAACACAAAAGAAAATGTAAAAAGAGACAGATGTGCAAAATGGCGAAATTAAGTATGAGGTAAACCAACAAACGAAAAAAAATCAAAAGGGTCGACTCGAAATAGCAAAAGAGAAAAAAACGAATAGAAAAACTGAAAAATTGTGAGGAAAAAAGAATGGGGAAAAATTTAATGGGATTAAATTGAAATAATAAAATAAACAAATGCGGCAATACGAAACAAAATAATAAAAGAAAATGCATAAAAAGAATTTGCGACACAAATTCGCTCGCTCGTAGACAATGGCGAATGGCTAGAGAGAGAGGGAAACAAACAACCATTGGGAAAATCGATTTGGGCTATACCACCAGCAGCAGCAAACTCAGATAAAAAAGAGGAAGAGAAGTGGCAACAAAATGTGAAAAAATAATAAATTTTCGCATTAAAAACATAAATACTCTTTTAATTTATAATTTTTTTTCGTTTTCGCTTACCAAATGTCCACTGCTTTTAATTAACATTATTCAATTTTCCTTTTTTAATTTCACAAATTTTGTAAATTTTATATCCATGAAAATTTTTTCGCACGAAGAAACACCAACCGATATCGCTTATTGCATTAAAAGCAGATAACTTGCAATTGACGAAGAAGAGAAAAATCTCATGCAAAGGTGTACGTGACCGCGGCGAAAATTACTAGCAAACATTCACAATAGCACATACACAGAGCACATCAGCCCAAAAAATGTACAATTCACAATACAACACGCACGACACACTGAAAACTGTGAAGAAAAACTGTAATAACGAATAGTTTTTTTCGCCGTTGTAGTCGTTCTTTTCTGTTGCACTCGTTGCAGTCCAAATGTTAATTTATGTTTTGCAAATGTCGTTTTTTAAGCAAAAATTTTCCTCTTCTTTCCAATTTTTCATATTTTCTTGTTCCTTATTTATTTATACACACTTTAATATTACACTTATGTAATAAAATATCCTTAAATTAACATAATTTTTATTTTAAACGGCACTCGGCACTTTTAAGTGTTCCTCTTGTAGTCGTAAACTCGCCGCTTTTGATACAGCCTGTCCGGCAACAACAAACAACGAGCTTTTTGACAGTTCTTGCAAGGTACGAATTCAGTAGATGAGCAAGAATTGAAAAATTATTTGCATTCAAGTTTTCATGTTAATTAGTTTTATATAGAATTCAAATTTTCTCATTTTCTTTATACACGCACATTGATTATGTCACAGAAATATTTTAAATACACTTTTATTTTTATTTGATAGCAGTACTTTACAGCTAGTACTTGTACCCTAACGACAACAGTTTCACACGACGAATATCAAGAGGAAAGAGAACAATGCTTAGTGACGTTGTACAGTTAAAGAGTACGAAAAGTACTCAATTTGTTTTTGTATTTGTTATTGAATACTTGAATTCAAGAATTTTAGAACCGCTGATTTTGAATCTTATTTTTATTTTTAAGGTTAATTTCAGTATCAGGAGTCAAATGAAAAAGCTTTAAAATCTACTGTATATTAATACAATGTTATTTGGATCATTAACCCTTTAATCGATAAGATAGAAAAAGTAGGTTTTTTATTATGACAAATTGCGTTTTAAGGATAATTTGAGAGCAAGAAGCACGAATCCGCAGACCTTTTGTCGATATTTTTTTATCAAGGGTCAATCTACCAGGGATTACTGTATACTGATGCTACACACAATTGGTGCGCAGTCTAGCCATAATATGTTTGTAAACAAAACAATTCAATAACAAAGTAAAAGCTGCTAAAGGTTTTACCATAACTCCTCTCTCATTTTTACCATTTTTTCTACCACAAACTCTTCAATACCAATTCAGCTAGAAAATAAATAAAAAAATAAAGTTTCTGCGCATTAGAACCTAGCAACATTTTGTTGTGTTGTTTGCTTGCCTTACCTTCCAATGCTAAGGTAATAGGCTAGAAAATTCCTTAGATTCACAATTCCTTTAGTTCGTTGTTTACTTTCCGCGAAAAGACAGCAACAATAATAAAATTAAAAAAAAAACTTCTTGTAAACCAACATTTTCATTTTACGCAAATTTACACCTTCTATCTTATTTTGTCTAATAAAAAAAGAAAGATTTAAAATAACCAAAATAAAAATGTCACATACTGCGCGTAGTTTATATACCAGACCGACACGCCCGCACGATTGCTGCAAATTTTCAATAACACCAAAATTTCGTTCAAAATCTGCTAATCCACCAACGATACAATCATTTAATATATCCAGCTATGCAACACGCCCACGTTATGTGCCTCCATTTTCTATACAATCACAACAACGGAATACAATTGTGGTTAATGGCCCACTAGACGATCCAGCCGCACCTGCAAGTGCCAGAGGAAAAGTCAATGCAAAAAGTTCGTTAAATTTATTTTTTTCTCTTTGAACTGACTTATTTTTCGTCTTTGTGTAGCTTTAAAAAATAGTACTAGTAAAAAGAAAAATCTCTCTACATTGGATTTGGATTTGAGATGTGGTAGTAACGTTGCTGCTGTTGGTGGTCCACATCGTCAGCATATCACATCATTTCGCATGTATTTTGATCGTGGCGATTTACCCATTAAAATGGAATATTTATGTGGTGGTGATAAAATCGGTTGGACGGTGAGTAGGCAAAAAAACAAAAGGGTTATAAGGAGTAGAAAAAATACAAAAAAACTAGGGAGTCTAAGAAGGATTCCTGTTGCACCTGTTTCAATATGCATTCCTTTAAACACTCCAAAAAAAAAAACAAAATATTGTTAAGCGTTTTTTGAAAAATGAAGAAGAAATTCACGAAGTAAATCTTAACCTTTTAAAGGTCAAAAACATTTTAATTTCATAACATTAATCTTAATCGTTTTTAAATTTTTCGGCATAATTGCCATTCATTTCTATAAATTTTTTTTTAGGTTTGCAAGTTCGACATTAACTGCATTAATTATTTCTTCAATATTGCCGAAGATCTTTATTCTCAAAATTTTTGTATTTTAGATGCGAGGAACATGATTCAAGACGAATTTCTTCAATTCCTGTTCATCTTTTTACTGGCTTCCCAAATATTTTTCAAAAACTTATTCTTGTAAACAGATTTCAGTACACCATTTAGCAGTCACCGTCTGCCCAGTTTTCAGAGGAATGACAGCTGACTTCTGCTGCATGGCTTTAATGGCTGTAATAGAATCTTCTAAGCTCCGTGCCATCGACTGTTGCTTGGTTTTGGGTTGTACTATAAGAACCAAAACTCTATATTTTTAAATTTCAAAACGTACACGTGTGTATCCAAGATGATCTCTAAATTCCAGTTGCATGCCAGTCCAGTTCCTTAGTAATCATTTTCTGTGTCAATCTTGGATCTTCGACAATTTTAGACTTTACCACAGCCACACTGCCACACGTCATCAGTCGAAGATTTTGGGCGACCTTCACGAGATTTATCCTCCACAGAAAAATTTCCGGTCTGTAATCTCTAAAACCACTTCGACATGGTCACGAGCGATCGTCCATTCTCTCCCTATGCTATTTTGCACTCATTAAATATATCCACAGGTTTGAGGTTACACCGAAATCCGTAAAGAATGAAAACCCGAATCTCTTGCTGTGTTGTCGGTGGAATTTCTACAAACTCATTCTCAGTAGCTTTGCGTTTTCTTATCTCCATATTAACTGATTGCGGTGAAACTTAAAATGAAATATCGCAATACTATGCCAAATTATCTGACATTTTTTGATTTGTCAAAAATTTATTCAGTGTTACCAACTAAGCAAACTTTTCTTAACCCCTTCGTATAAATCTAGATTGAGCCTACATAGCTTTAATAAACTTTTCATTTCAGTAAAACATTATAGTTCATATCAATTTCAAATTAGAAATCTAATATACATAAGAAAATTCTTCTGACATTAACACTTGGCTGAAATTGTAGAACCTTTAAATGCCAACATGTAAAGGTAACGTAATTTATTTCTAAATTAATTTTCATGTGGACTGTAACATTTGATTGATATGCTCGTGCTATTACATACCATATTAAACCTATGCCTTATTTTTGGAAGAAAGAAGCGTAAGGATAATGACTTTTTTGTACGTTTCAATGTCATAATAAATTTCTGATATTCTTGAGGTCAAATAATCATGTAATCATGTGATTGTATATAACTACATACAAATAGAGGTATCCTCAGAAAGTTACAGGCAGGTGTTGGTTGACTTGCATGCAGGTATGATTTCCTAATACAAAAATCAAACAAATATAATAAATAAAAAAATAAAATAAATTGAATAAAAAATCGCGTGCATGTATAACTTTACAAATGTGAACTACAAAAATGTAGACAAATATCAAGTTTATTTATTAGGTATATGAAAAAGAAAAATACATGCATGGTGTAGGTACCTAAAAACACCTAGACAATTATTTATTTGCACATAAAAAATAAGTTTTATTTTTGCAAACAAACATAAATTTCAATTTATTAGCTTCATATACTCGTGCCTAAATAAAATTCAAGATTTTACTTACACTATGAAATTCACTTAGTTATTTTCTTAAATTATAACATTTTTTCTATTGAAAATTCACTTTATTTTTTAACTTTCAGGTGGATATCGATAAACTAGACTATAGTCTATACTTGCCTTTATTCTTTGATGGTCTCTCTGAAATAAAACATCCTTATAAAACTTATGCACGTCAAGGTGTTTCCGATTTATTAATTGCAGGTGGCGATCGTATACATCCGGTAATACCTCAATTAATATTACCGCTAAAAAGTAAGTTGAAAAAGTAGGCTATGATGTGCCAAAGTATAAAGTGGGTTTGCCACAAACAAACAAACAAAAAAAAATGTTGGCTATTAACACTAAATTGTTTTGCACGCAATCGTTAAATAACGAAACTTTTTTGCAAATTATTTTCATTTCTGCTTCTATTTCTTTTCCATGTTCCATTTCTTCTCCTCACCTTATTTATAGATGCCCTGAGCACCAAGAACCTTGAGGTTATGTGTACTACTTTAAAAATAATTCAACAGCTTGTGATGTCATCAGATTTGGTGGGACCTGCATTGGTGCCATTCTATCGCCAATTGTTGCCGATGTTTAATGCGTATAAAGTAAAGAATTGTAAGTTGATTTTAATAATATTACGATAAAGAGTTTATAAAATAAGTTTAGATGAGTTGAGAATTTTATTTTTAGGTTAAGTCTGGCTATTGACTACATTACTCAATCTACTACTGATGATAGAAAAAGTTTATCTAAAGAGTTTTAATAATTTAAGAATATTTTAGCAACTAACTAGGGAGTTCGAGCTAGAGATTTTGTGGATAAGCGCTTAGATATCACCTAAATAGGTTAAGCATATTTGATGAGACAGAATTTCGTCTATGAAGATAACGAGGCAATAGTTCACATTCCACGTATGTGATCACTAACCGATACAAAGGGGGTTTGGGATTATTCGTCCCCCCTCCCCCCTTTACCCATGAAAAATTCATACATTTTGATGGTTGGACATGAGCCTTGAATTAAAAAAAAAATTTGGGGAGTGTAAAAATTAAAACCCTGTTCCCCTTAGCGTTACAACTTCTGCTACAACTTCAAGGTCACATTCCCTGATTGACATAACTGTGAACAGGTTAGGCCCAAGTTTTCGGGGGACTATGATGTATGATATACAGAAGTCTCTAAGCCAAATGAAGGAGTTGGGGGAGAAGTGTACGGACCAAAAAATCCTTCTATGTCAAATTGCATGCCATTGAGCTCTGCCTAAGGGAATATGACAGCAGACCTGAGATTAACAAGAGCATTTATATCTACTCTGATAGCAGAGCGGCTCACCTTGCACTTGCTGCATATGAAATTACCTCTTAATTAGTTTGGGACTACTTGCAGCTCCTAATCAGCCAAGCCTCTCATAACAGATTACTACTCACTTCGTGGCCAGGGAACAGGGGACACGTAGGCTATATGATATAGCAGACGAACTTGCTAGGAAAGAAACATCCAGTAAATTTACTAGACTATGAACATTCTGCGGCTTATCATGGAGTTCCGTTAAACCGAGTTTAAAAATTGGCTGAATGATTAATCGCTACACTACTGAAGGAAACCCCCGATAACAGACAATCTAAATTATTTATTAACGAGATTATAATGACAGGCTTTTTGGTCGAAATTTTCATACGCAAATAGTTAACTATTTCATACTTTTTTCCCAACGTTTCGGCGCAAATTTTAGGCCTTCTTCAGGGGATTTTTATTTATTTATCTGTTTTTTGAGAAAATTTACATATTTTTAAAAAACTATAATTATAATCTCGTTAACAATACATAAATTGGTCTAATAGAAAATTAAAAATATTAAATTATCGGAGGGCACACCGAAGTGAAATTAACAACATCAATCTATTTATAATCAAAGTTTTGAGCAAAATGAAACAGTTTTTTCAACACATAAAAATGAAATATAGCACTGAAACATGTATGACACTAAAGAATTACTGCACACAGAACAAAAAACTTATAAAGCAAAAAGAAACATTAAGATTCCTGTTAACATGCAAAAATTACGGAATCCTACCAAAACACGTTACAAACATGACATCAAAAGTCACACAAAACTTTACAGCTAATATATTAAACAGAAAACTTGAGACAATAAGACACAATTTCCATATAAAAATACTAAATCTAGAAATAAAACAATGCAATATAAATATCCGAATAACACAAGAGAACATACATCAGACAGATCTTCGCATGAAAACTATACTAAACGTAGACGAATACAAAACCTTTGTACAATCCCAAATTCATATGTATAATTACATAGCAACAACAACAAAACAGACACACTCGTCCAAATTGGAGGTACTAGTAAACCAACAACTAAATAATCTGGGTTTCACATATAATGAGAGTTGGTTCGTGAACACAACAGAGATAGTTTTCCCAATAACTAGTAAATGGCTTCTCTCATTGGGGAAGAAATTCGCTCTCCCCATTAGCACTAACAATTTTTCTCCAATCCGTATCCTAGCAGACGTAGAACAATGCATACAAACATTGCATGATGAACGGGAAAAAGAGGTTGCCAGATCTCAACTTGCTAACAAAACCGTGACGTATAACAAAAACATAAGGAATACACAACGTGAAATATTCATCATAAGAACATATCAAGAAACTCAGAAATTTCTGCGAAAATATGGAAGAGAAATAATAATAACTAATGCAGACAAAGGAAATAAAACTGTGATTATATATAAAACGGACTATGAAAACAAAATGCTTAAATTATTGGAAGACAAGAACACATATAAAACAGTAAGAACGGACCCAACTGGGAAACTGCAAAGAACAAACAACAGCATTGTACTTGACCTCTTAAAACACAAACATATTGACTTCAGAGAAAAAATAAGACTATCTTGTTCTGCCGCTATAGCACCCAGACTATACGGCTTACCAAAAATTCACAAACCCGATATTCCACTAAGGCCGATCTCGTCATCGGTAAATGTACCATGCTATAAGTTAGCTAAATATATTGGTGGAATTCTGAAAAACGTAATATCTAAAGATTACAACATCAAAAACTCAACAGACTTTAAAAACAAACTAAAAACTATAACTTTGGACGACGACGAAATACTCATCTCTCTTGACGTGGTATCATTATTCACCAACATACCTACAAATCTTGCCATAAAAAATATTATGGCACAATGGGACAATATAAAAAATATGACAAGTATACCCAAAACGCAATTTTTAAAAATACTTGACTTCTGTTTAAAGGACAATAACTATTTCGTATTTGGAAATAAAATATACAACCAAACGTATGGCATGCCAATGGGCAACCCACTATCGCCAACAATAGCTGACATAGTTCTTGACAACTTACTAGACCACGCAATAAAAGAATTGAACAAAAAAGGAATAAAAATAAAGTTCATAGTTAAATACGTAGATGACATAATGGCAATAATTAATGAAAAAGATAAAGATGACATCATAAAAGAATTTAATAACTATCATAAAAAACTACAGTTCACAATGGAAATTGAAAAAGACAGAAAAATTTCATATCTTGACACAAAATTATACAGACGAAATAAAAATATAGCTTTGAACTGGTACATGAAACCCACAGCATCAGGACGAATAATAAACTATTTTTCAACACAACCAATCACACAAAAAATCAACACAGCAGACAATTTAATAGCAAAGGTACTATCTTTAAGCGATAAACAATTTCACAAGGACAACATAAACAAAATTAAAAAAATACTCAAAATTAATGACTATCCACTACAAATAGTAAATACGTTGATAAGAAATAACGTATTTAAACTCAACACAAAAATCCCCCAAATAATTGACAAATCACTCAAATCTGGCAGCACAAAAAAATATTTTGGAGTTTCATACATACCAACACTAACGGAAAGCAAAATACTGCACTCAATAATAAAACAACAAGAAACCACAACATTCGCTCACAGACCCAATCACACGCTCAGCACAATTTTTACGAACACTAAAACTCCAACAACAAAAGAGCAACAATGCAATGTTGTTTACGAGATCGGCTGTAATGGGAATGAGAGCGAGAAATGTAATCTTGTATACATAGGCACAACAAAAAGACTTTTGGGAACCAGAATAGCGGAACATCAGGCAGACATAAAGAGGGAAAAAACAACAACAGCACTAGCACAACATATGTTAGAAAAACACCACACCGCAAATTTTAAACAAGTACAAATACTGGACAGAGAAAAAAGAGAGAGCACAAGATACACACTAGAGAGCCTACATATACAGAAAAAACTAAGAAAAACGATGAACACCAAAGAAGACAAAGACAATATAAGCTGCAGCTACAGTGTGGCAATCAATAATATTCGGCGATAAAAAATGTTACGTGTTTTGTAAAGTTTTTTTCGTGTTTTTTTGTCTTTTGTTAATTAAGGACTATATTTTATTTGATCTAATTTAATTACTTGACTGAATGTTTTACAAATAGTATTTACTGTAAGTGTTAAAATGTTATGATATCTTTGTAATAATTATAGTTTTTTAAAAATATGTAAATTTTCTCAAAAAACAGATAAATAAATAAAAATCCCCTGAAGAAGGCCTAAAATTTGCGCCGAAACGTTGGGAAAAAAGTATGAAATAGTTAACTATTTGCGTATGAAAATTTCGACCAAAAAGCCTGTCATTATAATCTCGTTAACAATACATAAATTGGTCTAATAGAAAATTAAAAATACTAAATTATTTATGCCAAAGATCTGTCAACGCAGAACTAAGCAATTACTTAATCTAAGCAGAAACCGAACTGCCACAAAGTTCTACACAGGACATTGTAGGGTTAACCAACACTTATTCAACTTGATGACAGCACAAAACGATACGTATCGAATATGTAACGAGGAGGAAGAAACAGCAGAACCTATCCTATGCCACTATGAAGGTCTGATAAGAACCCGACTTCGTTACTATCCTACAACAGCAAAGACATAGCGGATAGTTCTCTTAAAGAGATAATAAATTTCCTCACAGGAGAACTATATCTGGGAGAATCATGCCCACCTCCTCCGAAATCTAATATAGCATAGCAAACCTCTGGATCCGCTAGTGTATGTGACCTCTGACTAGCTTTAGAAGTGTGATATTCAATAAATCATTCGTATCACCAGTTATAATCAGATCTTCTTTTCCAAACAATGTTATGGCCTTCATTAGAATTGCAAAGTTTCGTTTATTTTAGTTGAAGTTTAGCTAAAAAATATCTTCACGGTCACAGTGCTTGATTAGTGGGTCTTTTTCACTATCAAATAATAGCTGTGTTTTATTCGCCAGTCAGTTTAACATGTGCGAATAAAACGACCAAGTTGTTAAGTCTTTTTTTTCGTTATAATGTTATTCACAATGAAACTGCTCAACAGCTAGAGCTGAAACTTTTTAATGGATCCCAGTCATTGCGGTCAATCGCGGGCATTGTTTTTAGTTTTCACTCTCTATAAGAATATTTAACGATGATTTTAACTTACTTATTTTCACCGCCAGACATTTCAAATATTTACCTTTTCTGTTTTTGCACCAACTGTCATGCTTCTTTTTTCACTATTGGCAGTTCACAATAGAATTTGATGTAGTTAAACTACTTGTTAAATATCCATAACATAGTGTTCTCTGCGACTTTGTTGTTGTTTCCCATATAATTATTGCTGCTAGTTAAACATAACTAGAAGCAAGTGGCGAATAAAACGCAGCTAATATATAACTCGAAACCCTATTTTTTTTATGAAGCTTCTGCACAAAATTCTGAGCTTAGAAAAGCTTACACGAAGACTTTTTATACTAGTCTACAGACACGAGTCCTTTCATGTAAAGATTTTAGCATACATTTCTTAAGAGTTTATAAACCAAATTTAATATTAATTAATATTATAATGAATTATATTATAAGTTTTCTGGAAATATATTTTCTCAATATTTTCGGCATCTAAACAATCCAAAAACAAATAAAATTGCTTCTTAATCGTATCTTCTTTTTATCCTTATCCTTAGTAAATTGTGGTGACAACATCGACTATGCGCAAAAGAATAACATGAATCTGGGCGATCTTATCGATGAGACACTACAAGTTCTGGAATTACATGGCGGCGAAGATGCATTTATAAATATTAAATATATGGTGCCTACATATGAATCCTGTTATTTAAATTAATTTTAGATTAAATTCTTTTTTCGAATTAACATTTATTACACAAATCAATTGTAAAACACAGTAATAAAGTAATAACTATATATTTATTAGATATTAAAACAATTTTTAACAATTACAGCTTTTTAATACAAAAACATACAAGGTTATTAGTTGGGTAACTTTTTGTGTTGTTGTTAATAGTAAAAATGTCCGAAAAAGTGAAATCGAAATATAAACAAATTATTTATTTTGTTTTTCATTTTGAAGAAATATTTTTTTGAGTTTTATTTCTACTTCTACTTTTCCGTGAAACACCATTCCTTGCCGGAATGAAATGCCATTGCCATTTCTTCAGCAATGACATAAGGTGCAACAGCAATTCTATAAAAGAAAAACGAATAAAAATTATTAATTCAAGTTTCTAAGTAAGTATTTTAAATGATGGGGATGGTACTAAATAATATTATTTAATAATAAATTCTTTAAACAATTTGCTCTTATTCCGAAATCAGACGTAAAAATTACGAAACTGAAGAAGCTAAGTACAATTATAAATCCGAATGGCTTTGAAAATACTAAGGCCTAAATTTTGAATACAAAACTGGTGACATATAATGGATAATGGAGAAAATTTTTCCGCCAAACGATTTTCAAGCAGTTAAAAGAAGATTTTATAAAAAAAAAATATTGAGAACTAATTTATAGTAAAAATAATATTCAATAGTTCATCAGATTTCAAGCAAAAAATGGTGAAATTTAAAAACAAATAACTAAAATATTATAATAAGGAAGTATACACATATTTATCATACATAAACTATGAGAGGTGATTCGATCCTTATGCTATATACAAATAAACGAAATAGTAAAAGCCAAGACAAATAAACAACTGGAACAGTACCCTCTATATAACGAAATAAACGATTTCCTAGTTGTCTCATCATACCCTCACATATTGGTTTGGTCATCGGTTCTAGAACATCCTCTATTTATTCTTAAACCAGGCATATTCCGAAACTCACTTTCTAAAAAAAATCATATGTATAACAAAAAAAGAGTTTATATATTATTCATTTCATTCCCGACTAAAAAGAGATAGAAAAAACTAAGGCCTGATTCCAGAACCTAGCCTATTTATAATCCCAAAACAACCTACACAAAAATATTACTTTAACAAAATAAGTATTTAAAAAGTTCAAAATTGAAGGAAGATACTTACTTATGCTGTTGCATATTCAATCTTTGCTCCACAGATTCGTATTCATTACCTTTGATATTATGTGGTGAATAACGATTGTAGAATCCCCAAATGGATTTCATTAGCTTTTCATTATATTTCACTGGGCTATATTCCAATACTATAAATGTAAAAAAAGATATAATAATAAGGTAATAAATTTAAAGTACAATTCAATTGAATATATTCCAATAGTACTTACATTTCTTATTGTTAGTTGCATTTTTAGTATCATCCTTTTTTTCATTTGCTGATTTCATGCGTGAGACGAGCATATCCTCCTCGGGATAATGTTTACGCATTTTATATGCGGCAAAAGCGCCATGAGGTAAGGAAGCCATTTTTGCACAGTCTATAAAGATACAAAGAGAAGTGTAGGATTTAATAAAGTGCAATTTATTAAATAAATAATAGTATAAGTTAAATCTTTTTCAATACAAAAATAATAATAAGATAAAAAATAAAAATAGCGAAGATATAAAATAAATAAATAGGCGATGAAAATTTAAATTATATTAAAGGTTCGTTCCATTCGTGTACAAATAAAACTCAAACAATATCAATAGATCTAAAAATCACAGTCTAAGTTCTCCATGAACTTTTATGCCATAAAAGAAGAATAGACAATTTAAGGTAGTCAGAAGCAGCTGCAGACAGTTAGAAGTTTCCGGAATCAATCAGATGAGAAGAAGTCGGAGGCAGTCAAATGCATTCAGATGCAATAAGACAGTCGTAGGAAGTCAAATTCACTTAAAGATATTTTAAGAAAATCGGCGGTACTCAGGGAGATGCAATAAAAGCCCGACAAAGACTTTTAATGGTAATAAGAGGCAGTCAAAGGCATTAAGAAACAATGTAAAGTAATCAAAGGCTGTCAGTTAAATGGGAAACTGCTGCAGCTGGAAACGATTAAAGTGAGAATCAGTAAAAAATAGCCAGAGAATATCGATAGTAGTCAAAGAGAGCTAGATGTAGATAAAGGTAATAAAAAAAATGTATTCATAGGCGAAAATTGATGGCCATAGGAATTCGAATGCAAAAAATGAATGTCAGAAGCTTTCAGTGGCAATAAGAGGCTTTCTAAGGAGTCAAAAGTAAATAGAAGGAATCTAAAGTAATCAGAGGCAGAGTTAAGCAGCCAACATACAGTCTGCCTACTTGTGGACAAAAATGAAAAAATTAAAAAAAAATTAATGCGGATCGATAGAGAATACTTCAGTTAAGAATATCCAAAATTTTAGCTTAAAAAATCCGGTTCGTTTAAAATGTATGCAACGTCAATTATTTTTCAGAATTGGGTTCAATTCATAACAATGATGGCAATATATACATCAAACAAAAATTTGAAGTTTTCCCAACACGGCAACACTAATCGTTTGTTTATATTGGTTTAATATGTCAAGAACCGTTACATTAAAAAAATTTACTTTTTTGAGAGTAAAGCAAATTAATAAGCAAACTTCACAAGAAAAAAAAAAAACGTTTAAAAAATGTTTTTCTAGTTTTTCTACTAAACAACATATAAAAGTATGTACAAACATAATCTAAAAAGTTTTTCTGCCGCGAGCTGCCCAAAAAATATATTTTAACTTATATCAGTGACATCTCATGTACAAATACGCGTTGTTCCGAAGTGTGGCATGCGTCTGCGAGGAGGAATAATGTCACCTTACCTATTGATTCACTTTTGGAAGATGCTCTATAAGGCGGTCATAATAATATTAGAAACCAGAAGGTTACACATACACAAAAAGTTTCGAGAGAAGCTTGCTACTCTATTACTTACATCTAAGTCTTATATATGAACTTCGCCCGATGTTAGTCAAATTAACACACTGATAAAAACAACTAGTGTGCAAGCTTAATCCACTCGATCTGAATACTTTTACTATTGAAATGGCATGAAAGTGAAACTCTGTGCGAAAGTGACAATAAGAAGCAGTCAAATATAGTCTAAGAAAATCTGATGTGGTTAAAGGTAATCAGAGAAAATTTGTGACAATCAGGAGCAGTTAAATATAATCAGTTGCAATTATACGTAATCAGAAAAAATAACTTTTGGTGTAATAAAAGACCGTTAAAGGTAGTGAGAGGTAGTTAGAAGTAATCAGGAGCAAGCAGTAGCGTTTGGGGGTAATCCGAAGAAGTTAGAGTGAATGAGAAGAAATTAGAAGCGGTCAGATGCTTTCCAAGGCAATAAGACAGGGTTGGTAGCATAATCTCCATCAAATACAAAATCTCCAAATTTTAATCTTCCTCGATGAGATCTCCAAATTCTAATCTCCATTTACAAAATTGTATATCCATTTTCAAAATTCAGGTGGGTAAGATACAGTCAATGTTAATAAAAAGTATTCAGATGTAAAAGACGTCCAGAGGAAGTCGGAGAGTTTTAGTGGTAACTGAAAGGTAGGATGAGGCAGTTAAAAATAATCAAAAAAAATTAAATGTAATCAGAGGAAGGAAAGAAGGAGATGCAGTCAGTTTTAATCGTTAACCAAAATTAATCACGAGTTGTAAATGCAGGCAGTTAGTTACAATTAGAGGTTTTCAGATGCAATCAAAGTTAGTCATAGCAAAAACAAAAAACAATCGAAGTGAATCAAGCTGTAGGTTATACTGGCGGTTAATTGCCTCACATAGATCATATTGGGTTCATAGTAATCAAGGAGTAAATGATTGCATTTATTTATTAAAGATATCAATAGATTACAAACTGTAAATGATTGCATTCTTTTACACCTCGGACCCAAAGAATTCACATTTTCTAATGATATACTATTGATGTCAATATTTTTCACCTTTAATTTGCATATCAATTTTTATTTTCACTGTATGAGTATGGGAAAATTTTAAAAGATCATTGTAATATACTGCATCTATGCAGTTTAAGTTTAAATTTACGGGGGGAAACCGTGTTTAAAATATGTGAGATAACCTTTGCTATAACTAACTATATAGCTAACTTCACAGTACAATTATTTAAAAGAGATTTCTCTCAGGTCTTGAGAGTAACTAAATAACACACAGATATTTACATATAAGCAAAATAATATTAATCTTTTTTTTTTGTTGATATTTTTGAAAAATATTTCTTATCATTAAAACACCATGCATAGGTCAAATTCGAAAAACTTCGAAAATAATGATAAGCTTTAATTAAAGAATCCAACTATAAATACAAATATGTACAAACAGCACAACACTATGCGAAAAATTTAAATTTTCTTGAAGGCTTTGAGTTAAAGTTGTGCGAATAATGAAAAAGCGAATGCGAATCCGAGTAATAAAAAGAGAAATTTGCGAATGCGAATCATTTTTTTTCTTAAAAAAGGACAAAAAAGAAAAATTCATTTTGCAGCTAAGTGATGTCGACTTTTATCATCTTTTTTTTTTTTTTGAAACATAAAAAAAATTATTCACAAAAATTATTCGTAAGAAAAAGTCAATGCGGATGCGAATACAAATATCGAAAATTCTGCGAATTATTCGCATTAATCTACTTTTAATAAAAAGTGAAATGTTTGGACTGGAAAAAGAATATAAATTTCTGAAATAGTTTTGGGCTTAAAGATTTACATTCTGTGAAAAAGCATGGTGGTAGTTCAGATCAAAATGGCGTGACATGAATCCTACTATGGACTTGTTTAGTATTCTTCTTGTTAAAGCTAATAAATCTCATAATGATTTATAATTATTTGAAGAATGGAACGACTCGAAAGTCAGGCACTCATCATATGGATTTGATCTAACATAGATTGCGAAAGCTTTCTCAATTTCTCTTCTTTGATCAAAATGATCAAAATCTTATATTTCCTAGTGTAGTTTTTGAGGTTAGGAATTTTTTTTATTACATTTTCAAAAATAAATTAAAAAAGATTTAAGATTTAAATTTATATTTCCGAAGCTGTGTAAAATATTTTTAGTGTTCAATTTTTTTTACTTCTCAATAGAGTCCTGTTGTTTTCAAATTTTCTACTTCCCCCCGAATTCTTAAAAATAAAAATTACAAAATAATGCTAGTATTAAATTCCTTCAACTTACATTCACAGTAATTCAATAAAATTTCAGCAATAAAATATTTTTCTTCACAATTTATAATATCACTTGCTTCACAGTGAGACAGTAGATGTGGCACACAGTAATTATTAATATCTCTATTATAGAATGTTTTTTCTTGCAGGCTCATTCAAAATGTCTTTGATGTAAAAAGTTGAAAAATGTTTTTCTTGCGATTTTTTTTTTTATTTTTCGCAATTAATAGAAATCACTTTTAATGTTTTTATATTGATTATATTGGATTCACTTTGATTTATTTTTAAAGATTTTTTTCGCACACGAGACATACGAACTTTCGTCGTTGGCACACTTTGGTTATAGACAAACGTACTGATCGCTTTCAGGTTCAAAATTGAACTGAATTATAAGTTGCGATCGATTTTTATAAAGAGCTTCAAAGATTGATAATTGAGGAGAACGAGCATTTGTTGTGACGCAAAGTGTTTCTTCTTATCGCCATCGTGCTGAATGTTGAATTTTCTTGAATAAATTGAAAAGATTTAATATGTCTAACTCGCATTGCAGTTATTAGCTTTTTTTTTTTTTTTGGTTTTATCAATTTGAAATTTATTATTGAAAACATTTTGTTTGTCAAATTACTGTATGAAATTCATCTATCCATACGATGAGTTGGTCACGTCCTAACTTTTAAAGTGCGTTTTATTGTGATTTCTGATGCAATAAACATATTAGTTGTGATTTGATCCTATTTGAACTAATGATAGACTCAAGATATCAGAGCATTGTTTTCATCAGATTCATTCGGGGGTAAGTGTTTGGCATATTTTAAGTAATGTATAATAGGCTTAGTGAACGTATGTATGTAGTCATCACAATAACAGTGTATGTATATAGAGACGGCCGTTTAGAAATCCGCCACAATTCCGCTTCAGTAATCTGCATATAATTGTCGAGATTTTTAGACCAAAGTGCATCTTTAATTGTCTTTTAGTCTCGTGAATTTGATTTCCATAATATTGCCATACAAACTGTCTCTTCTCAAAATTTGATTTGATGGCTTAGGCATCTATTTCTGCCGCAGCCTTCCTTCGATGGTATCTAACTTATATTTAAGTTTTTCTGCATCAAGTGAAGTTGAAATGTTGGATAAAAATTAGCACCTCAGTCATTGTACTGGAGAGCTTGGTACGCTTTGTTGTTGGCCATACTTCTGTTTTCTACAACCACTGAAAAATTTCAAATTATTTAAAAACATGCAAGATCGTGCAGCTATGATATATTTTGTTAATACATACTTTTTAATATATTAGAATAATAATATATTGGAATAATGGGTAAATTTTTTTAAATCCTCCTTCAAAGTTTCATGAACTGACTATTTTTCCAATAACGGTACAAAGAATATAATAAGCTAAACAAGAGAAGGAAAGTTTCTGCAGAGTTGCAAAAACAGTGTATTTAGAAAATGTGTACTTAAACAAAGTTGCATTGCAAATTATTTAATAACAAGCCTCAAACTTACAACTTACTTAAAAAAATGGCATTTCGTTTACAAAATCACCTTCGATGCTGGTTTTGGGACCTTAGCTTTTAGATCTGTGACTGATTCATCAGTAGAATTCTGTTTAGTGTTAAATCAAATTATTATTTTTTAAAGAAATTTTGATCAAATGCTGAACCGAATAAAAGAATATTCCATTATGTTTGTCCGACGATTCGCTACTTTCTTTTCAGTATCTTCACGAAATCTTTTTTTTTTATTGATACTGTTAATACAATAATTGGTATTGCTATTAGTTTTTTCTTTGCCAGCTACTGCTTTCTGTTATCTGAGCAATTGCTTGGATTTTTTCGAATTCTCATTTCTATAGAATTTCGAAATTCTAGAAATGATTTCGTTTTCTCGGGATTATTAAACATTCAAGCATAATTTCAAAGTATAATGCAATCCAGATTATTATTATAAATGTGATAGGACAATATGTGCATACATAGTTACTAAATATTTGTTTTTTTTTTTTGTCTGATTTTCTGTATATTTTCAATTTCTAAAATAAAAATCTCTATATTAATATTAATAATTAATTTATTTTAATCTCGTCTCATGATCTTACAAATAAAATATCACATTCATATGAAAATATACAAAGAGCCATTACTCTTTTGTTTCTAAAGTAAATTTAAAAACATTCGAGAGAATTGTTTGTGGTTTAGAGAAAATATATGTATATACAGGGCAGGATCATATTCTGAAACGGGGTTATCAATAGTTTAAACACACTTAAGTCATAATAAATAATTCACTGCACATTTTTTTGCTTATTAATTTCTCTAGCTCGCTCAATATCATTTTAGAAACAAAAATTTCATAATAACCGTAGAGTTGTACATTGCGAAATTAACAAACAAACATGTTTAGGACTTGGACACATGTGCAGAATTATTGGCTTGTGTAGCACATTTGGTGCACACGTATAACATTTGATTCCTATATCTGTACGTATATATGCATGTTTATTGTTTTTAATGAAAACTGCTCGAAAACGGTTATCTTCAAACAGATTCGTGACGCTGTTCGACCATAAGATAAAGTGCATATATGTATACAAATAAAATCAAGGAAACGATCCATCTGAAATCGGTGTAACTCAAAGAATGAAAGCCAATGGTATTACAATGCCTGGCAAGGTATTTGTTAAGGCAAATAGCATGAACACTCAAGAAACCTGTAATTTACATAATCTATTTCTATATATTTATTTCATATGATTTATTTTTATTTACAAAATGGGAAAATTAAATCCTTTTTGCTTCACTTCTATTTTATTTCATCTTCGCTTCGTTCACTAATGTTTTTTTTGTTGTTGGCCTCTTAATTTGGCCAGTTGAATGTGTGGTGAGTTTGAATATGTGGTGAGTTTGATTGATGATTTTGAACAGTATTGACGGAGAAAAGTTGAATGCCAATCCAATACCAAATGAAGCTGAATTAGCAAACATACATACACCAGCTGAGACGGAACGTTTAGATATTCTCTGGTTATCGATATCGAATTTATAGATTACTGGCAGTTGAGTCTACTCCCGGAATGACTCGATTCCTATCTTATCAAATACTGTCTACCCCATGACTCAATAATAAGGTTATGTCACCAGCATAGCTCTCTTCTTCTTCCCGATTTATTCCTCTAATTTTTATGTTAATTCAAGCAAAAATATATGAAAGCAAAATAAATCAGCTGTTTTGTTATGAATTTGGCACAATATGGTTCCATCAGAATTAATAGAAAAGTAGGAAAATAAACTCAGAACTTAACTTACGCTTAATTCATTCTGGACCTCACTTTTTCTCCCCCAATAACTAGTCGATCTATTAATTGACCAGGAAAATCCAATCTGTGTTAACACTGAAACAAACCGAATTATTATGTTCTTTATTCCCACCACAAATATTTTTTAATCTTTGTCAACCTTTATACCTCTGTCTACCTTTTTTCTGAGGACTAATGACCCCCATTAAAAAAATTAATTATTTTGCAAAGAAAAACAATCACTTCTTATAGAATAATAAATTTTGAATATCTTTAATCTATAATGTCAAGGAAATGTATGTAAAAATACAAATAATTTCTGAACTTTTATAGCTAAATGAGAACAATGACCGATAATCGGTTAAATTTTTAGCATCACTTACAAACATTTCGAAAAACATTTAGCAGACAGATTTTATTGTACTTTCGGACACATGTTTTTTTTAACTGATAAGCATAGCGAATTATATAAAGCTGATATTTGCTATTTTTTTTTTTTTTTTTTTTTTTTTTTTATTTTCGCTCTTCTTATAACTCAAAACTGATTTTTTCATATGTTCTACTATATATATATAAATATAAGTACATATATAGGTATAATATATGTATTGTTTTTGAAATGACAAAAGGAGTCAAAAGTTCAAGTCACGTAGTGAGCGGCAATTTCGAAATTGCGTTTTAATTTAATTTAACCCATTAAGGAATATCTCAGGCGATCTATTGTTGAACTGTTTGTATTTTTTGCTACTATTGACTTCATTATATTTATTATAATCTTAAAAACTAGAGCTGATAGAGAGAATTTTTTGCGGTATAGACAGACCTGTCATACCTAGAATAAAATACAAATTTATCTCGATCGAAAATAAAGCCCAAAACAATTTTTTGCTTTAAAAAACTAAAACTTTAATTGGTTCACTGTTGTTGCCACTATCCAAAAAAAATCACGTTCCCTTTTACCCAATACTCAAGTTATGATTTATAAAAAATAAGTGCTATCTTTTTTGGTTTAACTATTTAAATAACAACCAGCTTTGTTGGCAATGGGTTAACCCATCAATTTGATTTTACTACTTTACTATAAAAAAAAAATATTATTTTTTACAAATGTAGATTGTGTATTTTTATGAATGTAGTGCACAAATATTTCTATGCGTCCTTCAATATCAAATGTGTACCACCATAAATAATGTATTATAAACTTCTGTATTTTATATGGTTTAGAAAACAAACAAATGAATAGGCTATCATTATTTCAAATCCAGTATTATCTGCATTGAGTTAGTTTTATTTTTGGAATTTTGATTTTACTTCAGCATAAGTACTTATAGGTACATACATAAGATTAATAAATGGAGGAAGGTTTTTAGAACTCTGTGATTATGATAATTATATAAAAATAGAAATAATTTCAACTAGTACTAATAAAAGAATATTATACCAAAAATTTAAAACAAGCTTTTTGAGTCCAGAATGCTATATATGTATGTAAGAAGTATTTATGTATATCATTTTGAATTAGTTACTTCTTTCTTAACAGATTTCTGGTCGGCCGGCCTCAATTATTTTTTGATTTCTTGTGTGAGCTTTTTATTTCGGTACAGAAGTTTAACAGAGTGGTGAATTAGTTTTTAGTTTCAGCCTTGAATTCAGGTAAAATATTATTCTTCTTTTGGTATAGAATTCAATTCCAAGTAATTTTTTTTATATTTATTTCTGAATTTAGTTCCGGATTATTTATTGAAAACAAAATTTTTTTTAAATTAATATTTTTTTACTGGACACAATATGCCAAGGTGAATTTATGTAGAAGATAATACCAGCAGTACAACAAATTCACCAAGGCAACAACAACAGGGCTTTGTTGTTGCGCCATAATGGCGGAGCTCCACCTTATATAAGTTCACCTTAGCTACGCGGCTGCGTTTACGAGTACTCAACGACCATGGTAAATTCATGTATAAGGTGATGGCAAGATTACAACAATTTCGCCTTGGCAAAAACAACATGTCTTTGTTGTTGTGTCAGATACCATAATATGTCAAAGTCAGCCGTACAAGAAAGCAATAACAACACATCTTTGTTGTTGCGGCCATAATGGCGGCATGCTCTGCAAATGTATGCCAAATGGGGAAAAAATGTAAATAAACAATCATAACAATAAACAATGATTTTAACAGCCTATGGTATTGACCACGAAGCAAGAAGAAGAATGAGTTGCTGGTAACTTCACATAGAATAAATTCACCTTGTTTCAGCGTTTACATTTCGATCTGTAATATTAGTAAAATATAAACGTGTATAAAATTAGTACATAATTAATGATTAATTAATTTGAATATGGCTGACCATCGTACCACGAGGTATACAATCAAACATTTTTAAATTTATTCTACGCGAAAGAAAAACACCTTCCAAATGAACAAATCAATTAAATTTCAAGTCATAATTTTTTTGGATTTGCTATTCAAAAAAGTAACGAGATTTTAGGATTTTCATCTAGAATAGGCCTCAAAACTCTACAGTATTTTATGAGAAAAAAAAGTTAATAGGAAAAGTAGAGCAGCTTTAAGAAAATATAGACAATTAAATAGCGCTAATTATCTAATCAATATGACTGACCCAATCATACTCTCAGAAGTAAACTGTTGATTAAACTTATTGCATTTGCCTCTAATCAGAAATTATATTCAGCTGTTAAATTCGAAAATAAATACATACTCTTAACTACACAACAGAAAACAATGATTGGAAATAACAGCAGTTTCCAAGTGCGATAATTATAATAATAATAAAACAAGCTGTGTATTATAATAAATTTGAATTAATATGTTATTGTATTAAAGTAATTTACGTAGTACAGCTTATGACTAATATTACTAAATTTCATAAAAGTGAAACAAAAGAGAACGTACATAGTCAAATTACAAAATGTCAATAAAAGAAATTCATTTTAATAATTATTCTAAAAATCTAAATGTACCTTTTGATAATATTACAATTCTTATATAAAACCACCGAAATTCTTATAATTACAGTCATATAGAATATAGAAAATCAAAGTTTATTATATTTTGAAATATTTTAATATAAGTTATCACAGTTTATTTTGCTAATCATATGATTAATCTTATTTCAATTTTGAGTAAGAAAAAAGAAGGAAATTCATAAACATAATTTTACAGAAGAATAAGTAGAGGAACATGTTATAACTCAAACCGTATTTCAAATTAAACTTCCCGCAATAAACCGGAGTAAAATTAAAATTTTTCCAAGTTAAATACCGTCTTAGATTTATTCAGCCCTATTCTTAATATTCTCGAAATGAAATCCTCGGGAAAATTCGTTTCTTTCACCTTATTTTCCCATAGGAATTCGGAAAAAATGTGTTTCTTTTACTTTGTTTTCCTATAGGAATACAAGGAAAAGAAACAAATTTTCACGTGGATTCCATTTCGGAAGTATTTAGAATAGGGCTGATTATAAAATGTTGCTCTACCCATAGAATAAAATTTCGCAATATTTGCATATAAATTTGAATGCAATTTAATGTGTCTTGAAATAGTTTGTTTTTTAGAACTCAAAATGCTATATTGGAAGAATGGAAGAAATCGAAATGTAACATTTTACTTTAAGAAATAAGAGTCAAAAATTTACAATCTTCTCTAAAATAATTACCTTGGGTTGAGATTAGCACACAATTTTGCTTAAAATTAAGGGTTTCCCAGGTTAATTTAACGACGATTGTAAGTTTTTGTCTTTGTATTTTATATTTTTATGTAAGATCATTCTAATTTGAGAAAATAGTGTACATCAGTTAAAGATTTATCAATTTTTTTTTAAAGCTACACTCCTATATCTAATAATATTAACATTTTCTTCTAAAGATAAAACATTACTTTATAGCATTTTTCTAATTTTAAGAAAAATAAGACGAAAAACAATAAATTGGATTCAAATTTAGTCAAAATATGAAAATATTATGATATATTATCCTATGAGTGCTTAGTTTTCTATGAATTTTCAACTATTTTGCACTCAAAATTAGAATAAGATTAATTAAATCAAATAATTAGCAAAATAACATTTAACTTATGTTAAATTTTATCAAAACTCAATAACTGACGATTTTCTAGGTTGTAGATCTCTCGGATTAAGAGAATTTCCCCGACTATAAATTTACAAATAAAGTTTTGAGTTTTGTTTTCTCTATTTTCATAAACATTTTAAAAAGTCTTATACAATTAAAAGATAGACTAAACAGTCTAGCTATAGCAAAAAGCAATAATATCTGAAAATATTTCTAAAACGTGGCCATGTCTAAAATTACCTTGGTGCGATATTTCTAAAAATATATTAAAAAATTTAATCAAAATAAATGCCAACTAACCTCAAAATATTAAAGAAAAAAAAAAAGAGAGCCAGAAATGAGAATGTGTTCTCCAGAAAGGAGAACGTATGGTAACCCTGGCTACATGTATATTAGAAGTGCGAGTAGCTATTAGCCAATTACGGTAATACGAATGATTTGCTTGATAAAAAAAATGGTGTCGTTAAAGATCAGTGGTCAGAGACGGAGAAGATGAGGAGTTTAATGTATTGTCTTTGGACATAAAAAATACTATTTTACGGAATAAGTTAAGAAACTCGTCAGCCTTATCCATTTGTTCTTTGTGTCTTCTTTCTCTGGCGGCCTCCATATCAATATCTTTGTCCTTTGCCATTTGTTCTTTGTGCTTTATTTCGATGGAGGCCTCCAAATCAATATCTTCGATTTTTGGCAAGTGTTCTTCATGTTTTTCATATCTTATTGGACTGGAAGCGGCACCTTCCTCCTCATGAAATGGACTTGACCCTACTTTACTCTTACAAGTTTGCGGTGACTTTGTTAATACTACGCTACTTTTACTGCAACTGCTACTGGTGAAACTTGTACTTGCAACAGATGCACTTCGATATAATGTTGAAGGTGGTTTTATATCTTTACGTTGACAAAATATTTTATGCATTAATATGAAATATTTTTCAAATCTTGCTCGATTATCTTCAAAATGTTTCCATGAATCGTACAAACGTTTTAGACACTCCCATTCTCTTTTGCATTCCATTCCATGAAAAAATTTTTTCCTAACTGCAGTCATTTCAGTTGCAATATTTCTCCAAGTGTTTATTCTTTCAAGTTTTGTGATATTTTTGGCACAGCACTCGATCAGATGTATGTAGTCTTCTTGTTGCCAACGGTTGCTTTCAATGCCTTTTCATAGAAAGAAATTAATTTTTTTTTATCCTATTATAATTTAACTAAAAACTCACTTCTACTTTCTAATGACATTCGCGCCATGTTTGCTTTTCAATAAAACTAAAAAATATGGATCTACTTTTTAGCAAATGAAGAAAATACCGTTTAACATGAATATATGTACATATCACTAATAAGTCATATACCTATATAGGTAGGTACATAAAATTAAAGTATCGTTAAAAATTTAAATGACAAATATTAAAGTAAATCAATTTTTAAACTGACGCACCGGATAGCAATCAAATACAACTCTGCACATATTACTATATGCACATTTTGCGGCGAATTTTTGTTAGTGTATCTCGTGAGAAATGTCAAATTATTATGGAAACACACAAATGCTGATTTTGCAAGTGAAATGTTTTCGAGACAATTATTAATAATTTATATTTAGTGTGTGTTGCAAAATATGTTTTTGAAAAGTTCTTATTAAACTTTTAAGTGTTAAATTTTATAGAAAAAACAAGGTGAGTAACGCATGACATTGAAAAAAAAAGTACTTCTCATTTACGTACATGTGTGAAATGAAAGAAATTGAAACATTCGCTCTATTTTGGGTTTTGTTTTGGTTTCTTGTACTCACGTTTCTTTGCGCGGTAATGATATAAATTTTGCTTGCTGCTTTTGCTTACTAAATTTACCGTGAAGTTTATTACATAGAATTAAATCAAGCTGTAAATTTTACATCTTTATAGTAAATTTGAGACCTTCTATTCTATTTTTTCTAAATTTGGCACTAGTTCCTTTCACTTTTATTGGCAATACTGTTAGTATTTCGTTTGCGTTTGTGACAGGGTTGAAAAATACCGAATTTTTGTATCTTTTTAGTACAATTTATTCTTCAAAATTACTCTGGCTTGCGTTTTTTAGAACCCATTTTATGTTTTTTTCTACTTTTTTGCCAAATTCAAGCTTAACTTCAAGAAAACAAAACAAAATTTGCAAGTACGACAAAATCTGTATTCGAAATTTTGTATTTATTTTTCCTCTCCCCTCTCGCCTACAAAGTCGATAGTTTTCAAACAAGAATTTGACTGTGGAAACAGTGATTTAGGCAATTTTAAAATACTATTTGGCATATAAAAACTTTTTTTTTTGACTATCTGGTATACTTAAGATCGCTTAGTTTTACTAAAAATATTTTAAGAAGTAATGTCTGTTAAGCCAAAAATCTACAATATTTCCCAAAGTGGATTAAGGTGATTTTGATTTTTATCGACTCATATGCCGGTTTTGATTGCCTCATTAGCAAAATAATTTATTTGAAGAAAATCGTAGTTTCGGTTAAACTTGATTTACTTTGATTCAGTACATTTTGTATCATATTAGTACACACAATTCATATCTGTGTTTTTGGTGCCTGAGCAGTATTGCCTGAAAAATACGGCGAATTCGTTGCAGTGTTGCGTTCAAGACTGCAGCAAGTTTCATTTTGCTTCCTATTTTTGTTTTCTTCTTCGCTTCGTTTCATTGTAAAAAGCGAGATTATAACAAAATATAAAATTGAATCTTGAATTGCATTCTTGCACGTTTTTTATTGCGTATTTGCGTAATTTGGAGACGGGAAAAAAATTAATGTGGCAACAAGAGTTTTTAATATATTACAGTGGAGAAAAATCGTAAAATTAATAAGAAAGAAGGAAATTATCACAACAAACTAGGTATAATATGATTTTGTAATCAAATTCAGAAGAAAAACAAACAAAATTGTAACAAAAATCTTTCGTTTAAAAATTAAAACATCAAAAACAACAACAGCATAAAAATTCTATGTAATTTTCCTAAACATAAAACTCGCCGCCGATAACGACAACAACGATAACCCAATCAGCGTCAGCATTTGAAACAGCAAACACTTCAAAGTATCTCGCCGTATCTGAAAACTCTTCTAGAAAATTAAGAACAACAACTTCAAAGCCATTCACCATATGTGAAAACTTTTCCATAAAAATCAACCACAATTGCAACTATTACAAAAAAGAAAAAAAGATGAGTTCCTACTCACACGCCGATCCCATTGCGCTAAGTTTCCACGAAACATGCTTGCGTATGTCCGATGTGCAGCTTTTGCAAGGACCTCACTGGCTCAACGATCAAATACTTTCATTCTACTATGAATACCTGGAGCGAATTAAATATAAAAATAATTCCGACCTGCTATTTGTGGCACCAGAAGTTACACAATGTATGAAAATGATGGATGACGATGAGCTGGAAACTTTACTCAATCAGCTGAAAGCAACACGCAAACCTTTCATCTTCTTTGCACTCAACGACAACGAGACAACACACGCAGGCGGCACACATTGGTCGCTGCTGGTATTTTCACGTCCAGAAAAAACATTCTTCCATTTTGATTCATATGGCAACAATAATTCAATGTCATCTCATCAATTCGTGCAACGTATTAAGGAGGCGTTGAATTGTCGCCAATGTCATATGAAACCGATTCGTTGCCTGCAACAAGCGAATGGCTATGACTGTGGCATACATGTCATTTGTATGACAGATAACATCGCCGACTATGTGAATCGTTTTGAATGTGTTGTAGGTGTGGGTCCATTGCATCATGATACCATTAGTGCTAAACGTTCGGAATTGCTGAAACTAATACAAACGCTGGGTGGCAAAGTATAATTCCAAAACCGTTAACGGCAACGAAATGGAAAAGAGGGGAAGGGGTGGGTAGCGTAAAGTTAAATGGAGCAGGTAGGAGGTGACTGCCAAATGGAATTGATGTTGATGATTTGTGTGCAAAGCAATAATATATGTTTGTTTTATTTGCTTATTGTATACTATTTTTAGGGAGGCATACAAATTAAAATTTGATGTCGGGGAGGGTACGAATCCTCTGTCTTCGAAATATGGAAAACACTTGAAATTAAAAATTTTTTGCTTTAATATTCGTGTATAATTATAAACTTAATATCTCCTCTCGAATGTGAAAGAGGCTTTTGGAAAGCACACACACACACAACACCACCCCACCAATAAATTAAATATTTAGAAACTGAAAGCCTTAATGTTGTGGCATCTTGTAAACTGTAATAAAATAAGTTTTCTGTTTGTTTTGTAAAAAAAAGGGTATTTTTTTTTTTAAATTAAAAAGCATTTCAATCGGTAAAGAAATAATTGAAATAATTCTTAAAACTTTTGTAAGGAGATAAGTCTTCTACAGAGACCACTGGTATGCTTGGTATTTAAATTGATTTTTTGAGATGCGTGCCTAAAATTTCGAGTAAACTAATAAATGAAGTACTTCAAGTGAACTACAAATACTGTTGAAATTTCATTTTTAGCTGGCAACCCATCAAATTTTCATAAATTTATAAACACATTTACTTAATTGAAGATTTATGAAAACTGCTTTACCGATAACTGGAGAGAATGAAGTATTCTCAATATTTCAGCGGGACGAACTAGAATACTGAAACTCCAAACAACTTACAATTTTAAATTAGAATTTTTTCAGTGTCTACCGAATTCTCCTATATTCTTAATATTTCATTTAAATTTTGTTCCTACGGACGCTGAGGAGCAACGCAACAACTAATGTTTCTTATTAGCAAAGTATTTTAAAAAGTCAAATAATATTTTTTGCTTCCTTATATTAACACATTTCATTAAATTTTTTGTTATTAAAGTTTGTATAATATATATTAATAGTTGAAATCTTTTTTCTAACTCCACATACCTAATTTTTTTTTTAAATTTTTTTGCTTCAACAAAATGTAATCTTAGACTTATGAAGTTGGACTTCCTTTAAATTTAAAAACAAAACAAACAAAAAAAAAAACGAAAATTGTTCAAATATTTTTTCCTTATTGTATTTAGATTATAATAAAGAACAAAAACTTTGATTTATTAAATACTTATAAACACTTTAATTTTTTCTTATTAAATAAAAAAAAAACAAATTACACTATCCTCGCATAAATAATTAAAATTTTATTATACTTTAGTTTAAGCCATGTTTAATTTTCTTCATCTTAGTTTTTTTTATTTTTTTTTTTTTTATTTTTTTTTTTTTATTTTCTATTTTTTCAACAATTTAATTTTCTTTTTTATTATCTATCATTTATGTTTATATCTATTATTTTTTGTAATTAAAATTTAAAGTCTATAATAATTTTAATGGCTTTTTATTGAATAGTTTGAAGATAGAATTTGAATATGTATAAGCAATTTAAGTATCAGATTTCGTTAGTGATGATTTGATAAATACTGCTACTTCGACAGATGTAGATATAGCGTGTCTCAAACAGTCTTTTATTCAGCCCTATCACTAATTCCGATGGAGCTCTTTTCTTGTAGCTACGAATGAACAATTTGTATTTTTAATTCCGTCGAGGCCACGAGATCTCTCGAAATTCGGGAGATTGGAATCACTTATTCCAAATGAAACGGAATTTTGACAGTTTTTTGTGATAATTTTGAACAAATGCTGAATTTTGTCGGGTTTAGAAGAAAAATAGAGACAAACAGAAAGCAGATTTAAATTAAAGAAAATCAATAATAACTATTTGTGCATAATTAAATACACCAACAGATCTCGGCAATCCGCAAACCGCAGCCAATATGAGAGGATGGTAAATATGAGTGTGTAGCTAAACAGGTTTGGACACATTCTGACGCCAGGAAATCGCACTCTTTCATAGAAATCTGTTTTAGCCTCCATTTTTCTTCATTAGTCATATTCAACTTTAGTCACTTTGCACAAAGCTTCGCTTTCAAAATATTCCAGTTTCGTTTCATTACTTTCGATATCGTTGATTTTGCCATTCCAACTTCCTGATCTTTTTCAACACCCTCAGACAGAAATCGCAACACATAGCCACAACATGTCCCAAAATTTTAACTCCCTGCTTTCGACTTGGCCCAACTTAATCATCCACTACATTCGGTACGTACTTAAATGCGTATTTGTTGATCCTGAAATTTTCCAGAAACCTAAGAGAAAGAATTAATTGATATTTATGCTTGTGCATAAATAGTCGGCTCACGCTCGGTTCTCCGTATTAAGAGGATTGCAAGCATTAAGCTTGTGTTCGTCTTCGATACTCTGTCTCTTCCCGTTTTAAAAAGTACCGCTGTGGCTTGTTTTTATAGTTTATTGCTCAAAAAAGACGTCTTTTTGATTAATTTTTATATTTTCTTAAAATTTTCAATACTTTTCCTTATCACTTTTTTGACACGAAACAGCTGATTTTCTAATTCGAACTTTTTTCTGATAGTTGGCAACGCTATCTTCGAATTCGTCGGAATTATGAATATCATCTCTAATGTATTTGTGAAAACAATTCATTTCCTGACGGAAGCTGCGTCAAAATTTGTGTTAAGGCTGTATGTGTATTTTATCTAGCAATCAAGAACTGTCTATAAAGAACATCAAGGAATGTTTTAAGCTCTAGAAATGCTCGCAAAGACATGGCTAAGTAGTTTCATTTCCACCTAATACATATGAGGATCCTGACTATCGGCGCCTATGAAAGAAATTTACGTTTATTTACCAATGAGGTCTGTAGAGGTTGAAACTATGAAGTTCAAACAGAATCAATCCTTTATTTCTTATGTGTATATCCAACATTAGCTAAAAGAAGTTCTCAATACTTTTTCGATCATTTTTTGACTCATCAGCTTCAGCGGAAACTCTAAATGGTTTTAGATATAAGAAAGGTACAACAATGTATCGACATTTAGAATTTTCCACGCAGCTAGCCAATAAACTGAACACTTGTGCTAATTAACAAAGCAAAAAAATATAAATAAATGAATGCATGCATTTAGATTACATTACCAAAATAAAATTTTATTTTCTACAATTTCAATAAATATAAAAATATAATTTTAAAATTTTCTTCACTTATGTGTAAAATAAGCGAAAATCTAATTAAACTATTCAAAAATTTGCACTTGTTTAAATGTGAAAAGAGAACGTACGGAGTAAACGGAATTTAAATGGTTTCACGGATTTACAACAAACAATTTTCATGCAGCATTATTAATGATCAGTGAATAATATCGATCTGCTGAACGAAGGACACCACAAATAACTTATATCTTCTTTGATCATTTTTAATCGTGATTTAATATTAAAAATATCAAAACTTGAATTTTCTTTATTATCCTTTTTCGATGTACGGTTGTAATGTGCCGTATTCTGCCTATCAATATTATTCACCACCGTTACGAATTGATTGTGAATTTGTACCGCATTTCGTAAATTATTCCAAAATAAACCATAAAAGTCATCCAAGTTCTCATTAGTCCCAGCCTGTTGAAATGAAAATTGATTATTAAAAGTGTTTTCAGATATTTTAATATTATATTTGCATACATATGTATTCAGATTTGCCCGTGGTTGTTTTCTATACAGTATTCTTGGCAAACTGATGAGATTTCTTAGTTTTAACATTTTCGAAAAGTTTCTGTTTTTTGTATTAATTATTTGTTTTCTTTAATTAACTTTAAATTTATATATACAAATGTATGCGTTTTTCCGTTTTTCAAAAATCAACGATATGCCATATAAGTTGTAGAAAGCGAAAGAAAAAGTTAAAAACCACACATTATCAATTCAACTTGAAAATAAAAATTATTGTCAAATTTGAAAATAAAATCGAAAATATTTGTATAAATTTAGAAATTTGAAAAAAATTATAAATTTCTTTTATCGAAAAGTTAATCATTGGCAGAGTAGAAAATCTTATTTCTATAGCCAGCAATCGAATATTCGTTTAGTATACGCCCATATTCGGTCCATGAAATTGTTCTATCTATCGTCAGCATTGATTTTTTAAGATTTGATTGAAAACAAAGTTTTGAAATAGTACAATCGTCCACCTGCTTGTGGTAACTAGCTTTATGCAGACCGAAATTATTTAAGGATGCTGGAAGTGAGGCATTACATTATTGAAAGCCGGTGAGTAGAGAAAATTTCGTCAGATAAACCAGGAAGTGGTTTTTAGTCTGATTTTAGATCTGGTCTTTATTTTTAGTTAGAATTTTATCTGAATTTTGGTTTAAGTTTGGTCTAACTTTTAAAATTGGTTTATTATTATTATAACAAATGTAATAAATTAAGTTTGCTTTGAATTTTGGACTGAGATTTGGTCTTACTTTTGGTTTGGTTTTAGTTTTGATTTCATGTCTAAATTTTGGTCTGGATGAAGCCCAAAATTTGGTATCTTTTTGAACTGAATTTGGTTTTAATTTTCGTCGCTTTTTTTTTCTTCTCAATTTTAGGTCTAAATTTTTTGTGGATTTTGACTTAAATTTGCTGTATTTTTATTTTAATTTAGATTTTTTTTTTTATTAGAATTTGATCTAAATTTTGATATAAGTTTGACTCTAAATTTTGATCTGAGTTTGGTTAAAGTTTTGTTCTTAGTTTTGATTTGATTTTTATCTAAATTTTGATCTGAATGTGGTCCAAATTTTGGTCTCCTTCTAGATTGAATTTTGTTTTTATTTTCGATTTGTTCTTTTTCTCGATTTTAGGTCTGAATTTTGTGTGAATTTTGATTTAAATTTGCTCCATTTTTATTCCGAATTTTGGTTTGATTTTTATAAGATTTTTTATCTGAATTTAGGTCTAAGTTTGGTCAGAATTTTAATTGGAATTTTTGTCTAAGTTTGGTTAAAGTTTTATTCTTAGTTTTGATTTAATTTTAGTTGTAATTTATGTCTAAATTTTAGTCTTCAAATTTTAGTGGTCTAAATTTTAGTCTCCTTCTGGACTGAATTTTGTTTTGATTTTCGGTCTGGTGTTTTTCTCAACTTTTGGTCTGAATTTTGTGTGAATTTTGATATGAATTTGCTCCATTTTTATTCCGAATTCCGGTTTGATTGTTTATTAGAATTTGATCTGAATTTTAGTCTAAGTTTGACTCCGAATTTTAATCTGATTTTCGTTTAGAATTTTAGTCTGAGTTTGGTTAAAGTTTTTTTTCTTAGTTGAGGTTTAAATTGTATTTGAAATTTGGTCTGAATGTAGCCCAAATTTTGGTCTTTTTTTGGACTGAATTCGGTATTAATTTTCAGTCTGCTCTTTTTCTCAACTTTAGGTCTGAATTTTGTGTGGATTTTGATTGAAATTTTCTCCATTTTTATTCCGAATTTTGGTTAGATTTTTCTTTAGAATTTTACCTCAATTTCGGTCTGAATTTTGATTGGAGTTTTGCCCTGAGTTTGGTCAAAGCTTTGTTCTTAGTTTTGATTTATTTTTAGTGGTAATTTTTTCTAAATTTTAGTCTGAACGTGGTCCAAATTTTGGACTGAATTTTGTTTTGATTTTCGATTTGTTCTTTTTCTCGATTTTAGGTCTGAATTTTGTATGAATTTTGATTTAAATTTACTCCATTTTTAATCCGAATTTTGGTTTAATTTTTTATTAGAATTTGATTTGAATTTCGGTTTAATTTTTTCTCTGAATTCTCTGAATTTGGTTAAAGTTTTGTTCTTAATTTTGATCTGATTTTAGTTGTAGTTTTTACTTGAACTTTGGTCTGAATGTAGTCCGAAATTTGGTCTCCTTTTGGGCAGAATTCGGTTATGGTTTTCGGTCTGTTTTTATTCTCAATTTTGATCTGAATTTTGATCTAAATTTGCTATTTTTTTTGGCTTAATTTTGATCTGAGCTTGTTTAAAATATTGGTCTAATTTTTAGTTTGATTTAGATTTTTGGTTTCAATTTAGTCCAAATTTTGGTCTGAATTTTTATCAGATTTTTGGTTTAGTCATCAATCTGTTAACTATTCTATAATAAGCGAAGTTAGCCCTGTTCAAACTTAAATCGGTGGATCCGCTAATTATGATCGGCTGGACCATTCATCGTGAAAATTAATTTTGTTTACTTCCTCGGTAGAGTAACAACTGTTCCCCATCTCCTATTAAAATAGCAAAACACAAATGATCTATTAAAATAAAGCATATTTATTTATTTATAATTAAACTTCAATATATAAATTTTTCAATTATGTAGTATGTATGAAATTAAAATATAATTTATAATCACATTTGATATATAGAAAAAGATTAACATTTAAACTTTACCAAATAGAAATTACAAGCGTAATTAATTATAATTTAAATACAAATATGTAAGTAGAAAAAAATACAGAAATATTAATTAAATTCATATTCAAAATGGTTGTTTGTTTGTTTGTTGGAATATTTATATGTATATAAATGAGAAAAGCAAATGGCATATTAAAAAAAATGTACTCAATAAAAAATAAAATAACTGCATTTTGATAGTTACAAATACTTAGCTATAAAACTAATTAAACACATACACCCTAACTAACCAATGAAATAATGTCGACATTATTGATAGTAAAGAGTTTCTATGAGATAAAGATAAATCAAGTCGACACTAGACACTAAAGATAATGTTGGCATTATTTAGTTATTGACAAGGCTGATATAGTAAATGTGTGTTTAAATATTAGATGCATTCGATTCGTAAGATTCGTTACTCGCTTGTGGAAAAGAAAACATACAACTCGCTAAAGTATATAGTAGTATCACTGTTACAAATCGATTAAAATGAAATTATCCGAGTAGATCCAAGTTTGCTATAATTAATTAACGATGATTTTTAAACAAGCGAATCGAACGTGTTTATGCTACAAAAACCCCGAATACATTTACAAAATGGTTTTAATTGATTAATTAATTAAAGTTACATTCATTGTTAAGAGTTTCCTAAAGAAAACCAGATATATTTTTCTCCTTTACAACATTTACAAAATTAATTGTATATATCTATGCAAATATATGGTATGTGTTACTTGCATTAATTATTAATTTTAATTTCTGGACGCGCCCAACCTCCAAATGCACGCTCTAATTCTTCGGCTACCGCTAAACACAAACGATCCTGATTATAATTGGCAATAATTTGTACACCCAATGGTAGACCCTCAGAGCCTAGTTTACCCAATGGTACCGCTGTTGCTGGAAAGCCCATAACATTAACGATACCCGTATAAGAGAAATTAATCGGACGCATTATGGGTTCATTGTGATAGGGTGCAACAGTTGGATGTGTTGGATAAATGAATACACCATCTTCACCCAGTATCTGTTGTAGTTCATCACGCAATTCGTCACGCTTCTTTACCAGATATTTATATTTGCTGGAACCATATTTCACTTGATTCTTATCCATAATAGCAGTAATAATACCAATTAATGTATGCTTCGATAGACCCACCATCCATTTGGCTATTTCGGTGTACGGGTTAATAGCAAACTTCAGATTACCCAATTGATGTGCAAAACTAATACCCGAACCATCTTTCATATTAGCAAACCAAATAATAGCCGATTGACGGAGCTTCTCGATTTCCAACTTTTGAACGGGTACTTTTAATTTTGTCTTCAAATGCTGGACAACATCATTCATGCCTGCCAACAAATCAGCGTCTACGGGCGATATCAAACGACCACCTCCATCGCTCTCCTGATAGTGATAACGTATTTTATGCAAATCTACCGGTTTATCGAGATTTAATTTTTTTGCTTTCTCGCCTGCAATAATCTTCAGCATTGGTTTGAGATCTTCGGCGTGACGTGACATGGGGCCAATGCCCAAAAATGAATCTTGCTCCTCAGAGAATGGTGTCGGAAATTGTCCTTTATTCGAGACAACAAATTTGGTGGGCTTATGTCCGAAAATGCCATTGAAAAATGCCGGCATACGTATGGAACCACCAATATCAGAACCTAAACCAAAGGGTGAAGCTGCAGCAGCTTGTATGCAGCCTTCACCACCGCTGGAGCCGCCAACAATACGATTAGTATCGTAAGGGTTACGTGTGCGTCCGTGTACGACGTTATTACTCTCCCACCACATGCAAACCTCAGAGACATTGGTCAAAGCGAATGGAATGGCGCCAGCCTTACGCATTAGTGCCATGGCATCAGCATCTTCGGTGGCGCGTATATCTTTGCGCGCATACAAACCGGAAGTGTGCAGAAGGCCTAAAAAGAGAGCCAGAGAAAGAGAAACGATAGAAAGAATAGTAAACGAAAGCAGTAAAAGAAAATAGTGAAGTTTTTCTTTACCTTTCACTGCAATACAATCCTTGGTCGATATGGGTACACCCAAAAATGGTTTAGTCTGCTCTAATTGTTCGCTTGTATATTGACCCGATTTGATTAGCTCATCAGCGGCAACAGCTTCTTTTAAGGCATCATCGAAACGTTGATCAACACAACAATTAAGCATCGGATTAACTTCTTTAAGACGTCGCAAAAATGCTTCTAAAACTTGTACGCTTGTAAGCTATTAAAGAGAGAAGAAAATTCAAAAAAATTACTTACTTCTCATCATTGCAATTCTTGCTTACCTCTTGTTTGCGTATCTTTTTGGCCAACGATGTTGCCGATTCCAACAATATTGGATCTGTTATTGCTGGCACACTTTCTCCTTTCACGCCATAGATCAATTGGAATATAAAACGTACAAATGTACTAAACATATTAAAAAATATACTACTTATATAAGCGCCCATGGTGGGGCGACTACTGCGTTTGGGTTTCGGCGCTATAAATGCATTTGTGTTTTCGGTCATTTTGATTTCTTCTCCTTCTTTCTTTGCTTTATTGAATCAGTAGGAGTAGGATTTGTACTAATTTTATTTATTTTCCTTATAATGTGGAATGATTATTTTTACTTTTCTCTCCAAAACAAAACGAAAAAATAAAACTTTAAAATTGTTTTATTTTAATTTCTCTAGTGTACAAGTATTGGAAAATAATGATATTGAAAATGACGGTGGTATCAGCTCATTTGTTCTGGAACATTTGTTAGTTGTGCTGCAAAATAGTAAACAAGAAAAAAAAAGAAAAAAAAAAACGAAAAACGGAAGAGATTAAATTATTATTTTCCAAATATTTACTAGAACATTATGTTTTTCTTAAATATATAAAAAAAAATTTATTTAAAAATAGATCATGTTTTTTATGTTTTGTGTTTTCGAGTTTTTTTGTAAACAAATTATATTTTTAGTTTTTTAATTTTTTTCTATTTTCTTCACTAAATTCTTCTTAACCCATTTTTGAGCAATGAGCTAATTTTTTTTCAGTCGCTTTTAAAGTTGTCAATTGCCAGTTGGGTCAAGAATTGAAGACGTTTATTGCTTTGCCTAGCTGGTTGCAATGAAACGTAAATTACAAATGAATCTAAACCGGCAACATTCAAAACCTTGTAACACAAAGCCAATGGCCATCGAGTAATCCACTTTTGCTGGGCTGGTATATCCAGAGACCATTTGATCCAGACTTGCTTCATTAGCATTGTAATTCCAATATTTATTTATTAAAATTTAGTGGTATTTTTTTTAATTTTATATAAGTGCGAAAACCAGCACAAGAAATATATGGGCCTACTCAGGCCCAAGAAGAAATTTTCGATGCTGAGGCAATAAAAAAAATGTTTCTTTGACCCAATTGTTTCTTGTGCTCTTCAAGAAATGATAGTTTTTTAGGAGACTATGAAAATTAAATCTAGAGGTTATAGAGTCATGACTTAAGTTCATGTCAATTGACATGAACTGATCGAATGGGGACCGTTCAGAAAAAATGACACCTAGAATCATTTTCTCACAAACACACAAACTCTCTCATGTACTAACGAACTGTTATGCAGACTAGCTACAATGGGAAAAAACAACAACATAAGTGTATAGAACGGTAGTGGTAGTTTCTTTCAATATCTGTATTCAGTGAAGATATTTGGAATCAAATCTGTAATTCTGGGTTATGATTTCAAATATTAGTAGCTTATATAGGATATTGAAAGATTAAGAACTATCACTAAGATCACTGATGAGGAATTGTGGCGGATTCCGAAACGGCCGTCTGATTTGCCGATCTCTATATACATTGTTGTTGTGATGACTACATTTGTTCATTAACCTGTTTAAATATAGCTTCAAATAATCTAATATTTACATTTTAATATTATAAATTTATTTTCTTATATTCAAGAGATTTCAAAAACTTCCACATTGACCTCAGAGTTGTCGAAAAAAATTTCAAATAATATATAAATAATAACTTAAATAATCTAAACTTATATCTGATTCCAAATTGTTTTTATAATCATTTAAATTGTTTTTAGAATATTCCAAATTGATGTCAAAATATTCCAAACGGACATCAGTAAATTCCAAATTGTTTTCAGGATATTAAAAATTTACTAAAAATTTGGATTACTCGAAATTGATATTAGAATATTCCAAATTGATATCAAAATATTCCAAATGGTTTGTAAAATCATTTAAATTAATTTCAGAATAACCTAAATTGATATCAAAGTATTCCAAACTGATATCAGAAAATTTTAAGAATCATTTAAATTGATTTCAGAATATTGCAAATTGATCTCGGTATATACCAAATATTTCAAAATATACCAAACTTTTATTGTACATTAGAATTTTTTAATTTTTCTGATAGTGATGTGTTTTTAAATTGATTTCAGAATATTGCTAATTGATCTCGGTATATACCAAATATTTCAAAATATACCAAACTTTTATGGTGCATCAGAATTTTTTTATTTTTCTGATAGTGATGTGTTTTTCATTGATTTTTCTACCAATACTTATCGATTTACAGAGTGGTTTTCGGTTAGTAGCCGAAATTGATCAATTTAGGGTCTGTGTTAATTCTACTTAACTTGAAAAAGTTTTAATTTTGATTGAATATATTCTCATTTAATCAAAATCAAGTTTGATTCTTGTCAGATTCCACCCGCCGTTGGAAGGCGGCACTGAAAGGGTTAAAATATTTTATAGAACTTATACACATGCTTAAACGAAATTTTAAAAATTTTCCAACGAATTTCAACAAAGAATTTACAGCGAATTTTATTGCAGCAATTAAGTTTATAAACAAAATAAACTTAAGTAAGTTTTTTTTTTGATAACTATATTAAAAGCAAATAGTGTATTTATATTGTTGATCGTCAAATTATTTCCTTACTGCTTTAGGAAATTGGAATATACGTTACAAAAAATTTGATAATATGTGGTAAAAGTACAGGAGTGTTTTATTGCTAGTGTTTAAATAAAATATATATTTTCCATTGTAGTATTGCTAAAAAGAAAACCTTTAGATGCACCATGTATAATCGCTAATGTACATTTGTTAGATACAAATATGAATATCGCGTTTGTTTTAACACACATTTAACTTATTTATTTGCTTTACAAACTTCCTATAGTTTTACTATTTTTTAAGTACCAAAGTGCAAACACGTAACACGATATTAAAATAAAAAAAAAACAGCAAGAATCAGCTACACGTTATTTAAAAACTCATTATAAACCATCAAATTGTCCGTTCATAGTTTTATCTAACATTTTTAGTTTTCATTTTCTTTTTGTATTAATATTTTTTAAATATTTTCCAAGCAAGCAAAGGTGTGGTAATCCTAACGGGTGTCACACAAAAGTCTTGAGACAGATTTGAATTGCGCGACAAAGGTAAAGGTCACATGTCATGCGAAATATGAACAAAAAGTACCCATGTTAAGCCGCCATTTCATCGAATGTGTGTATCGGCGGCAAAGCGATCAATTTGATATATGTCACCAAAACGAAAAAAGGCCTTTCGTGTCAAAATAGGGCAACTGTCAAATGTGCCACACTCAAGTCCGGTTGAAAATTATTGGGGTATTCTCACGAGTCTGTTACACGACAATGAATGGGAAGCATCGAGGCCACAATTAAAGACATCAAGAAAACCCTTCGAAAGATCGAAGATAATGGACCGTTGAAGGCAATGCAAACTGACAAAATAAACTAAATATTTTGCCCAACAATATTAAACTTCTTTTTTTATTATTTATTTGTACAATCCACGGTTTTTTGAGTTTGACTCAAAACTTTTGTGACACCCGTTATACCTCAAAAACTGTATTTTTGTTGTCGAATTACTTGAATTAGGATTAAACTATCGATCGAATTACTATTTTGAAATATCTTTGCAAACATAAATAGCTAGCTTGCAATCAAGTTTAAGAATGCACCACTTGAATTGAAGCCAAAAAATACGTAAACAATGTATACTCAATCATAAATGTTTGATTGATTAATTGATAAAGTGGTGGCGCTACTTTTTTGTAGGTGCTGCAATTAGATAAGGAAGCAGCCACTGTTTTGATAGCACAAAATCTCATGTTAAGTGTTACAGATTTCGAAACCACTTCGAATAGCTTTAAGGGAGTAACAAATTTTGTAGATATAGTCCTGAATAAATCTTTCAGACATTACTTTGTTTAGGTGAGTAAAAGCGCTTAAGCCAAGGGAGTAGCCACGTTACTTAACTAATTCTAGGTTAGGTTATGAATAGTATTGTACCGTGAAGTTGAATCTATTTCTCTTCTACTCGAAGACCTCAAGATTCAATAGGCAAAATATATACTAAATTATACTACGATTCGAGAACACACATTAACGTAGAACTGTAGTATATAAGAAATGAAAAATAAATGTCAATAAACACAGAGAGAGAGAGAGAGAGACACAGAGTGGCATTTAAAATACTACACTTCATTGCATTGAACATATTCATGGGTATCGTTGTAGGAAAAGCTTTTGAATGTTGCAAAATGGATTGACGTGTATTTTATTTTGTTTCGTTGTACGGATTGGAAAGTTTTACAATTTTTCCTATTCTTGCACCGTGCAAGGGCATATACTAGACATATAGAATCATCCTAATGTGAATTCCATTTTTAAATTCTATGAAGGAGAAAAAGAATTATGTTCTTATTTCGGATCGTTTTGTTTGGCCAGCAGTTTATATTCAGTATTGAATTTTTCCACGTGAGTTTAAAATTAATTTAGATTTTCCACTTATTTTTATTTCCTGATTCGGAAGGAAGATCAATATTTTTTAAATTTATGTTTCTTATTGGGCAAATTATGCGTACATCGTATTCCACAGAAAATATTCCACCCTTCCTTAATCTTTTTAGTTTCCAAAGAAAAATCCCAAATAATTCTAATCTGTGTATTTATTTCACTATTATTTAATTGTTATAATTCTTTAAAAATTATTACATAAATTCGGTATGTGTTACTGCAATTACTACAGGTAGAAAACTATGATCATTGTTCATCAGAACAGTTTATAGCTTCTATACTTTCGTGCTCACATAAAAACTTATACAGACGTCAATTAATGGAAATTATTAATTGCAAAAATATAAAGATAATCGTTGCACAATTATAAAATTGTAATTTTAAACGCGCGCAAACAGCAAAAACAAAAACGTACTTTTAAATTTCCACGCCAAACAAAGACGCCTAGAAAAGAAGCAGAAGAAAACTTAAAAAAAAAACACCACAATACACGATGAAACCCAAATGCTTACTGATTATGGCCAAATATCACACAAACTACCAGTGGTAGATACTCATACGACTAAAAAAAAAAAAAAAGATACGGGCGCGATCTGCTGAGCAAGCAACAAATGCTTTACCTTCTTATGGCGTGGGGGAAAAACTTGTTTGTCATTAAATAATTTGTGTGTATTTTGGAAAACTAAAAAAAAAAAACAAAAAAAAATTGAAACTAATTGCAAAACTTTTACGTCACTAATGAAAATTTCAAGCAACAAACTCGGTGAATTGTAAGTATCGTATGGTACTATAAAAAAAATTACAAATAACAGAATTCAGCGCGTGCATGAAAAGATTGCTGGCGTGTGTAGCGTATAAAAATTTCGAAACATGTATTTTGTAAACTCGAAAATTGTGAAATAGCCGCAGATGGAAAAACAAATGAATGTAAATTGTAAAAAAAAAACAGGTTTTAGTTTTGCAAATACTAAATAGATATTACAAGAATTTATGTTAATTTTTATTTAACTACCATTTTTTTTTTTTTTCTATTTTCCCTTCTTTTTAATAAATTTTTTTTTGTTTTTGATGAACTTTGATTCTATATCAGATTTACACAACTTTTTGTATTTAATCTATTTTTAACATCAGATTGTTTCAATTATAAATGTTGATAAGCAAAAAAAAAAAAAAAAAATCTATAGGTGCATATAAATAAATTCTTAATAAATGTTAAATATTGTTTGAAAAATAAAGTAAGTGCATGTCCTCATATATAAGCCGTCTAGTTTCAAACCCAGATAAGTCACTTTTTCGTCGAAATTGAGATTTTGTCACTTTTTTTTATTTATCTACTTTTACAAAGTCCTCGTAAGTTTCAAAAACATATCTAATTTCCATAAGTTTTGCAATATAAAACATTTGACTGATTTTAAAAAACATTTACACTCTTTAGAATAAAGCGCTAGGTAACTGGATAAGACAGAATTAAAAGATTCCGAGAGTGAACGCATCTAAAACTGAATAGTGCACACTGGAGTAAATAACAATCAGCTGTTTTTGTTCTCTGCGATCAGTGTTGCCAGTTTAATGCGCTAGTAGCAAAACTCTTTTCTTTTATGTTTTGCTGTCATATAAATCAATGAGTAGGCAGCACTGTCTTTCTCTTTTACTCAGGGTAACAGTGTAGCAAATACTTTAGTCAAGGATCATACCAGAGTAAAGTATAAAGTGAGGGTAAAAACAAATGCTGTTCATTTTGTTATTGTAAAGTAATTTTATTTTAAACTTTTAACCCGTTTCCCAGCATTTTACTTTAAAGCATGACTAGGGCTATACATTTTTTTATAATTTCTGTTCATTGGTTTTTTCATTTTTATAAATTTTTATTGAGAAAACTTAGCTGGTTTTAAAACTAGGCAAATCATATTTTTTCTCCACATTATAGCAAAATTTTTCCACACAATCAAGTGCTAATGTCTGATAACGAATAGCGTGAATTAATATGTATGTCAGGCGTATAAAATTCGTTTAATTAATTGGTTACTCACACAAAATTTCAATAATGTTAATCACATAAATATTTTCACTTAGTAAAAAAAAAGTTTTTATAACATTGAGTACAAGTTATATCGTAGCCAATGGCAGATCCATGATTTGTGTTTGGGGAAAACTTATTTTACTAAATTACAGGACCAGAAACCAGACCGAAATCCAATCAAAAAATTCAAACTGAAACTCAAAGCAAAATTCCATACCAAAACCTTAGACCAAAAGAAAACCGAATCAAGAGTAAAAATTGGACCGAAATTTAGAGTAAGAGAAGCCCAAGAATCAAACCGAAATTTATTTAGACCTAAAATTAAACCGAAATTTAGACTTAAAAATCAAACCGAAATTTATTTAGACCTAAAATTAAACCGAAATTCAGACTTAAAATCACACAAAAATTACTAAAAACCAGACCTAAAAGCAATTCAAAAACCAAACCAATTATCTTTATAAAGCTTTCAAAAAGTAGTTTATCTATAAACTAACTTTCCGACTAAATATAGACCAAGTATCTTGGTCTGGCTTTTAATTCTCATAAACTTCTTATATTCACTATCGATATGAAGTGGATGAGAATTATAAGAATGTGTACAAGTACACACCTTGGTTGGTAATGGCAAGACCACCGAGCTGATAAAAAATTGCCACATAGCCGTTCGGAATCGGCGTTAAACTGTAGGACCTACCATCGCCACTGTGGTCTAGTGGAAGAGTGCCAGACTCTTGTTTCTGGAGACCTGAGTTCGGTTCTCGGCTTGGGTATGTTTCTTATCTATCTTTCTTTCTCTCTTCCTTTCTTTCTTTCTTTCTTGGGGCTTTGGTACAAAAGATCTTATAGGTCGCAGTGCCTGACTTTCGAGTCGTCCTTCCTTCAAATAATAATAATAATATATATCGCTCGTTTGCGACTATATTGTCATAACTCAAAATATAAAATTTATGAGTTATTCATGCAGAATCAACTGTTTGAAGGTACTCCTTCAACTGGCGAAATTTTAGTGGTTCACTAGCAAAAGCCACAGTTAAACAGAAAATTAATCATTTTTACGTTCATCTAAAATATATAAAATTGAAAACTTCTGCTGAAAAAATTTTCTACTATGACGGTATAGTCGCAAATGAGCGATATAATATTATATTATAATAAACAGCTGTAGAAAGCTTTTTAAATATTCATAATTTTTTTTTTTTTTTTTTTTTGCGGGGCACTGATCATAGCTATGAATTGAAAATGTATTCAAGAAATAAAAAAATAAAATGAAAGCGAAATATTATAAAATTAATCATAAGTTAAACGAAAGGGTAAAATGTAATTGAAGTATTTGAAAATGTGTGTTTATTTAGAACGTGATAGCCTATTTATGTCAAGGCTATGTTTATACGCTGAGAAAAAAATTGCAAATTTAAATTATTGAAAACGAAACGAAATGTTAAATCAAATATGTTCGTGTTTGATTTGAAAATGAAAATTGACAAGTATGGAAATGCATATTACTAGATTGAAAAGCTATTAAAACTATTCAAAAATATTATTTACAACAGATGCAATGTATTTGTATTTACTTTTCTTTCATCGCCACAATTTTCCACTGTCGTAACTACAACTTTTCAAAGGGAAGAACCATTCAGTACTTTCTCTGTAGTAGGCGTCTGGTTCTCGCTGGATCCAGATACGCCAAATCATGAAAATTTGTTTTTTTTTTATATATTTTTTCGAGTCAAGTTATGCTACGTGTCGAAGTCAATTTGGGCAGTCAAATGACTGGGTCTGAAAACCGCAAATCTGTAGTATTTTACAAAGAATTTAGAAATTCAATTTTTGCTGTTGTCAAAGCTGAGGAATGGAATCAGCGGCTACTGCGAATGATTATGATCGAACCACGCACTAACAACTTGAGCTAGCACATCTTTTAGAGGTCATTATGTAAAAACACTCAAAACTCAAAGCCTTTACATTGAGGTGAGTAATTCGAAAGTAATATAAATCTTTTTTCTCACTTATTTAACTCTTGGGGTTACTGAAATTTTACAAAAAGTCAAAAAACTCAAAATTTAAAATCTTTATAAAATAATATTACGGATTCAGTAAGAAAATAATAAAAAGTAGACTTTTCTACATATTTTTTCTCTCAGTTTAGTTACTTTAATAATAGAGTAGACATAATCGCTTCATTACCGACAGCTGTATTTAACAGACTTACAGCCATATTTATCATTTTTATATAAAACAGGAAGTTGGTGACGCATATACAATTTTCTAGCACATTTTATAAATTATCAATTTTTTCTTTTTTTTTTTCTAAATAATATTGAATAACATATGTACATATCGTCGCTTGAGAAATGATTTGGCGTTTAGATATACCACTACGTATACACATACACCAAATCAATTCTCAGGCGACGTTATGCAGATTTGATTTAGATACTACGTGGATAAAGTAAAAATTTCCAAACATTTTTACAGGCGTCTTTGCTACAATAAAAATATTGTGTGTTTCTAAGTATCAAAGATGCATGTTATTTGATTTAGAAATACTTTGAATGAAAATTTTAATCCTAATAATACTTTTGACTGAAATAAATTAACCCCTTAGGCTCCTGCTTTATGGGACTTTACAGCAATAATGAAATTCGTTTTAATTCCTTCTCATTTTTTACCTTTTTAACAAATAATTCACATATTAGGGTCGCTTGAACTTGATTACACAGTTTTATACATTCCTGTGAAAGCAATTATGATTTATGGTATAAAAAAATTAAAAACAAAAATGTCTTCAACCATAATGGCAATCAGTGATTTCCGACGATAATTTTAATCTATAAAATACAGTGTACTAAAATTGTACTTACATATTTGAATAAAAAGATTAAGTTTAGAGTGGAATATAAAAATATATATAGCATTTGTTTTTACTTTTTATACTTTACACTTTTTCTCTAGTTTTGACCCTTGACTGAAGTATTTGTTACACTGTTACCCTGAGTGAAAGAGAAAGCCAGTGTTGCCTACTCATTGATTTCTACGACAACGAAAATAAAAAAAGAAGAGTTTTGTTACTAGCGCAATAAATTGGCAACATTGATCGCAGAGAACAAAAACAGCTGTTTGTTATTTACCTGCGAGTGCACTATCTCAGTTTTAGATGGATTCACTCTTTACGGTAAAATATTACTCTTTTTTTTTTGCCCATTTCCCACCACGTTACTCTAAAGAGTGGATAGGGATAATGCTCTACTTTCTGTTCAAAATAAGATTGTACACTACCAGAACGAACAAAATAATCTTCGTTCAATAACAGTGACACTGCACTCCTCCGAAAAAAAAAAATGGAATTTAGTCCGAATAGTTCGAAAGAAGAAACTTTGGTTTATTCGGAAGGTTATATCTTTTTATTTTGAATTAAAATCCACAATTAGTATCTTTCACTGTCTAAGGGATATGAGCTGATCAAGTGCCCTATGCTATTTCATTGCCATTTATTTATGAATGCCCAGGGACCTAGAATATTATGACTTTGTTTATCATGCCTAGTTTATTCATTAGCTCTAAAAACTTCCATACTAACTTTGGGGTTATATCAAAAAATTGTGATGTCGATTTGAATGTCTGTAAATATTGTAATATCCTTAACCTTTACTCCTAGTTCAAGACTGAGCAAAAATGTCGGCTTAGGAATTAGTTGGTTTATATACTACTACACCAGCCACTTTTACCTTTCATGTTCTAAAGTCGAATTTTGTATAATCCGAACCACTAGAGGATCCAAAGGGTGGGGGCGTTTTTAGAGGTTAACTTGGTGCTTTCAAGTAATTTGATGCAATTAATAAAAATTCTATATTTCGACTTTGCCACTATATAAAGTTAATGGAAGAAAACCTCATTTCGCTCAAAGATCAAACACATTTCTAATTTCAGTTTAACACAAAAACAAACAAAAATTCAGAATTGAACTTCATGAAAATTAAGAAATATACAAACGCAAACTATCAACGTTGCCGTTGTAAATGAAGTTTGTTTATTTTTATTTTGTTATTTTCCCCCCTATAAAACTTAAGACATTTACAATATGTCTTCTATATACATATATACACATGTATCTACATATATACATATGAATGTTTTGTATATTTTATCTATAAATATTTGCAATTTCAATCAACAACAAAAAAATAAATAAATTTTAAGTCTGTTGTCGTAGTCGTGCTTGTTTGATAAAAACAGCAAAATTATATTTTTTTTAGAAATAACTATTAAAATGCGGTGTAGCATGCGTCACACTATGCCGCAACAACCACAATAACAACAATGGAAAATAATATCACAGCAACAGCAATGAAATTGTCCATAAATATGTATAAAAATCGCACACACACACATACATAAGTACATATGTGCTTATGGATGTATGTATAATAAAATGGTATCTACAATTGCTACAATTTTTTTATTGTTACTTCGCGCCATTTTTATATACTGAGTATATTTGCTGTGATTGTTGATATTTGTAAATCTATAGATATCGAAAATGAAATTATGACTCAGATCGTAGACTTATACTTCGAATACATATGTAATGAACGGATTTTTCTTTAACCTTGCCAAAATGCAAATATTCGGTTCTACCTATTTACATTATTAAGTACATGCACATTTAAGCTAATGAAATGGTAGACATTCATGAGACAATATCTATTTGAAATTAGTAGAATTTGGAATTTAATCAGTAACTACTTAGAATGATAAGAAAATATAGAGTAATGTAATTTTAGTGAGGTTATTCAATTGTCTGGCGAATCGCATCTAAATCTAGACTTATCCGTTATCTATGTCTGGTTTTTGAACCCCTCATAGAGCAATTTTATTTATTTTGAAGAGTTAGTTGAGCTTACTCAAACAGCCACACACTTAACTATAGGTGATCTCAATTCAACAACCTCCAAATAATTTAAAATTCCCTAAATAGATTTCTAATTTTAATTACTTTCTATTTTACAAAATAAATTTCAATTTACAGTTCAAATATAACTCTTTGCTCACGCATCTTAACAATAACCGCAACTCTCATTTGCTATTTTGCAGTGTTGCCAGATCTCCACAGATAGTTATCTTAAACATGGCGCTTTTTGTACTTCCTCTCTACATAAAACTGCACAACTCTCACGGTAGCATGAATCACTGCTTGAAAAGCTTTTCATAGGCAATTTTTATTCTTGGAGGTTTTCCATTCCCATCCAATAAGTAGTGCCATGTAGAAAAATGTGTATTTTCTTTGTCTGGATTTTTAAGCGTGACGAGATTTGAACTCAGGTACCTCTGCATAGTAGTATAAATTAGGCTACGGCGACCCATCTATTACCTACTTCTTTTCAATGCTTTGAATAAAATTCAGATTTTTGGATTTTTTTTTTGGGTTATCATCAGAGAGCGGATTATGAGGAATTTTTCTCTTTTTCTGCTTAATCCTACATGATTACTGAAAAAATATATACGCGTTTCAAGCCCCCTGATTTGAAATATACAAACTTTTCTTTGTCATTTTCGCTATTTCTCAAAAATGTTGGCTTTTTAAGTAACAAATGCCTTTTTTGAGGTTTTCTACAAGGTTATGATTAAAGAATTTATTAAATTGGATAACTTTTAGGTAGTAAACGTGAACAGTTTTTTTGAGTCACTGTATATATGCTCTTCAAAAACTGGGCGAGATATTTAAAAGTTTCAAGTGAAAAAAACACCCAAGCTTCAAGTTAAAAAACTGACCCAGTATATTTTATATCATTATCGAATCGTTTATTGAATTACTTACAGCGTACATTTACGTATGACGAATGATATAACGTGAGTAGAACACAACTAAGTGCATTATTTTCATTATATCATTTAATAATGCTAAATTATATGGAAATTAGATACGGATTTTGTTGCATATTATTAAATCAACTATATAAATAATAAAATGAACTTTGGATTTTGAGACAAACAAGATAAGAAACAGGAACAGTAATAATATATAAGGGGATTATGCAATAATAATGGTGGTTCACATCAATTTTCGCTGTATAAAAACTGGTTCACTCCAAATCATTGAATCGTAAGTCAACAAAAACTTTAATACCTCTCAGTCTAGAAGGATATGCTGTGATATCTCATTTTTTCAGGCACAAGCGAAAGATATTATCCTGTTCTATGCCTATATTTTATATCTGCTCCCCCAAATGCAATGGCCTGAGATAGAACCGGTAAGCTACTTATTTTAGTATTAAAATTAACAGCTTCGACTGCCTAAGCTTAATCCTAATAATCCTTTTCTTTCTCCTTGAATTATATTTAATAGTGTGAGTTACTATTCCTAAAAAGGGTTTGGATACAATACAATTTCACTACCTTCCGTGCTAAATAGTAGACTAATTTATTATCATTTATTGCTATATGCCCAGAGAATATCTCAAAGGAGCCTCGTGCTTTGATGGATGCTTGACTGTGGGCACAACTATAAAATCTTTAATATTGAAATGAGCACAAAATCTTAAGGAAACTGCTGAGTATTTTCCCCTTAGGCCCTCAGTGTATAATTATTGTCCCATACACATCTTCACCAGTTTGCTGAACGTTTGTATCACCTATATCCACTTCATATGTTTTGATTATAACATCTTTCCCTTATCTTAATAATTGAGATCAGTTTAGAACATTTTATGATCACTATTGATACTGGCAGCCTATTACAAGCAAATTCGCAGAATATCGCTTATTTTATAACCAATTTCTATTTTGACATTGCGTAAAGAGAGTGAGAGAGTAATATTTTTGACAACCAGAAAATGGAGTGCTCTGCACTCTTTTCCATTCAGGCACGGTTGCGTAATTTTGCACTTAAATACTACGCTTTTGTTTAGGTTGAAGCTTTAGGATAGCGACTGGACTGCCTGTAAATCTACCCTTGCCCAATAGCTCGATTTTAATAGAGGTTTTCTGTAATGGTAGTACAGCTTGAAATACACTAATTAAACCGGACAATCATAGAGATTTTTAGACGCCTTGAATATAAACTTTAAAAATAACCTCGTCCAAATGATCTTCATAGAAATTCAGTGTATAAAGTCTTTGAATTCAACATTAAAGCGAGTCCAGTAAACTCAAATTAATATGGACTAAGTACATTACACACTTACAATAAAAAAAAATTAAAAACTAAAACACATTCATATTTAAATTATAGGGCTTTTAATATTTCGATGGTTTGTGAGAAATGACCTCTAGCGTGGAATTTGAAACTATTAGAGGCCAAACTGTAAGCTGTAATATACGGCAAGAGTCAGTAAAATCAATCACTTGATTACATCGACTTCAATACTCTTAGTCCTAACTATCAACAATAAGTAATTGGTTAAATTTATCATTATTATTTATCGCCATTAATTAATCTAACAAAACTTACTCATATAGAATGACAATGGTTACAAATATGTGTCAGTTATATTAATTTTTTAAAAACATAGATAATTTTTCCTATTAAAAAAAAAGTCACTCAAAATGAAAATAAGAGTACAAACCACATGCCGGAAATATCATTAGGGGGTTATTGGACTCTTTGCTTGTTGTAGAATCAGCAGACCACAATATAACATGCAAAGTTTACAAACATATATTATTAATAACAATATAATTGATTGCCACAAAATTTATACACATACACAAAATAATACAAAATAACAATAAATTTAAATAAAACAAAACAAACGAACGAACACAACCAAGAACAATACCACAAAGGGATAAAAATGACAACAACAAAGTTTCTGGATGACATCATTTTGAAAATCATGAAACATTAATATCCTCAACTCAAATGTTAACAATATTATTTTGCTAATTTACTTTTACATACATCTACCATATATCGAAGAGGACACCAGCAAAGTTCAAAATAACTTAGTGTGACGACGCATTAAAACAAGAAAATTAAATAAAGAAATTTTTAACATTGAAAGTAAAGTAGTAGCAATAAAGTAAATAAAATACGCGTTGGTATAATATAAAAACGGTGTGAAGATAGCCACGCGTGGCTATCTTAGCAAATACACAAACCACAAAATGTAAAAATTTCTATGTTAACTTAACAGAAAAAATGTTAACCGAAAAATTTTATGTTAAGCACAACATAGAATATTCGTTCGGATCCTGATGACCATTTGGAGAACTGACTGTGACCACCAGACATACCATTTGATAGGCATTGAAATGTTGTTTAACCATGCATACACAAATGTAATATATTTATTTCAGATCATTTTTAATTAATTTATGAAAAATATCAATTTGAAAAGCGAGTTGGAGGAATCAGGTGGACATATGGAGCACTTGTACAACTTTAGCCGACATCACATGGGTATCAGTGGACAGGTATTGAAGAGAAGGTCAATCCTGCATTTTCAAAACATCTAACAGAATTACCGGATTGTCGTTAATTTCCGTTACAAAATTTTCATGTTAAGTGCAGCTGGGTGGAAGAATCAAGTGGTCATATGGAGCACTTGTACAACTTTAGCCGACATCACATGGGTATCAGTGGACAGGTATTGAAGAGTAGATCAATCCTGCATTTTCAAAACATCTAACAGAATTACCGTATTGTCGTTAATTTCCGTTAGAAAATTTTCATGTTGGGTGCAGTTGGATGGAGGAATCAGGTGGTCATATGGAGCACTTGTACAACTTTAGCCGACATCACATGGGTATCAGTGGACAGGTATTGAAGAGAAGGTCAATCCTGCATTTTCAAAACATCTAACAGAATTACCGGATTGTCGTTAATTTCCGTTACAAAATTTTCATGTTAAGTGCAGCTGGGTGGAAGAATCAAGTGGTCATATGGAGCACTTGTACAACTTTAGCCGACATCACATGGGTATCAGTGGACAGGTATTGAAGAGTAGATCAATCCTGCATTTTCAAAACATCTAACAGAATTACCGGATTGTCGTTAATTTCCGTTTGAAAATTTTCATGTTGGGTGCAGTTGGGTGGAGGAATCAGGTGGTCATATGGAGCACTTGTACAACTTTAGCCGACATCACATGGGTATCAGTGGACAGGTATTGAAGAGTAGATCAATCCTGCATTTTCAAAACATCTAACAGAATTACCGGATTGTCGTTAATTTCCATTTGAAAATTTTCATGTTGGCTGCAGTTGGGTGGAGGAATCAGGTGGTCATACGGAGCACTTGTACAACTTTAGCCGACATCACATGGGTATCAGTGGACAGGTATTGAAGAGTAGATCAATCCTGCATTTTCAAAACATCTAACAGAATTACCGGATTGTCGTTAATTTCCGTTTGAAAATTTTCATGTTGGGTGCAGTTGGGTGGAGGAATCAGGTGGTCATATGGAGCACTTGTACAACTTTAGCCGACATCACATGGGTATCAGTGGACAGGTATTGAAGAGTAGATCAATCCTGCATTTTCAAAACATCTAACAGAATTACCGGATTGTCGTTATTTTCCGTTAGAAAATTTTCATGTTAAGTGCAGCTGGGTGGAAGAATCAAGTGGTCATATGGAGCACTTGTACAACTTTAGCCGACATCACATGGGTATCAGTGGACAGGTATTGAAGAGTAGATCAATCCTGCATTTTCAAAACATCTAACAGAATTACCGGATTGTCGTTATTTTCAGTTAGAAAATTTTCTTGTTGGGTGCAGCTGGGTGGAGGAATCAGGTGGTCGTATGGAGCACTTGTACAACTTTAGCCGACATCACATGGGTATCAGTGGACAGGTATTGAAGAGTAGATCAATCCTGCATTTTCAAAACATCTAACAGAATTACCGGATTGTCGTTATTTTCAGTTAGAAAATTTTCTTGTTGGGTGCAGCTGGGTGGAGGAATCAGGTGGTCGTATGGAGCACTTGTACAACTTTAGCCGACATCACATGGGTATCAGTGGACAGGTATTGAAGAGTAGATCAATCCTGCATTTTCAAAACATCTAACAGAATTACCGGATTGTCGTTAATTTCCGTTAGAAAATTTTCATGTTGGGTGCAGCTGGGTGGAGGAATCAGGTGGTCATATGGAGCACTTGCACAACTTTAGCCGACATCACATGGGTATCAGTGGACAGGTATTGAAGAGTAGATCAATCCTGCATTTTCAAAACATCTAACAGAATTACCGGATTGTCGTTAATTTCCGTTAGAAAATTTTCATGTTAAGTGCAGCTGGGTGGAAGAATCAAGTGGTCATATGGAGCACTTGTACAACTTTAGCCGACATCACATGGGTATCAGTGGACAGGTATTGAAGAGTAGATCAATCCTGCATTTTCAAAACATCTAACAGAATTACCGGATTGTCGTTAATTTCCGTTTGAAAATTTTCATGTTGGGTGCAGTTGGGTGGAGGAATCAGGTGGTCATATGGAGCACTTGTACAACTTTAGCCGACATCACATGGGTATCAGTGGACAGGTATTGAAGAGTAGATCAATCCTGCATTTTCAAAACATCTAACAGAATTACCGGATTGTCGTTATTTTCAGTTAGAAAATTTTCTTGTTGGGTGCAGCTGGGTGGAGGAATCAGGTGGTCGTATGGAGCACTTGTACAACTTTAGCCGACATCACATGGGTATCAGTGGACAGGTATTGAAGAGTAGATCAATCCTGCATTTTCAAAACATCTAACAGAATTACCGGATTGTCGTTAATTTCCGTTAGAAAATTTTCATGTTGGGTGCAGCTGGGTGGAGGAATCAGGTGGTCATATGGAGCACTTGTACAACTTTAGCCGACATCACATGGGTATCAGTGGACAGGTATTGAAGAGTAGATCAATCCTGCATTTTCAAAACATCTAACAGAATTACCCGATTGTCGTTAATTTCCGTTTGAAAATTTTCATGTTGGGTGCAGTTGGGTGGAGGAATCAGGTGGTCATATGGAGCACTTGTACAACTTTAGCCGACATCACATGGGTATCAGTGGACAGGTATTGAAGAGTAGATCAATCCTGCATTTTCAAAACATCTAACAGAATTACCGGATTGTCGTTAATTTCCGTTTGAAAATTTTCATGTTGGGTGCAGTTGGGTGGAGGAATCAGGTGGTCATATGGAGCACTTGTACAACTTTAGCCGACATCACATGGGTATCAGTGGACAGGTATTGAAGAGTAGATCAATCCTGCATTTTCAAAACATCTAACAGAATTACCGGATTGTCGTTAATTTCCGTTAGAAAATTTTCATGTTAAGTGCAGCTGGGTGGAAGAATCAAGTGGTCATATGGAGCACTTGTACAACTTTAGCCGACATCACATGGGTATCAGTGGACAGGTATTGAAGAGTAGATCAATCCTGCATTTTCAAAACATCTAACAGAATTACCGGATTGTCGTTAATTTCCGTTTGAAAATTTTCATGTTGGCTGCAGTTGGGTGGAGGAATCAGGTGGTCATATGGAGCACTTGTACAACTTTAGCCGACATCACATGGGTATCAGTGGACAGGTATTGAAGAGTAGATCAATCCTGCATTTTCAAAACATCTAACAGAATTACCGGATTGTCGTTATTTTCAGTTAGAAAATTTTCTTGTTGGGTGCAGCTGGGTGGAGGAATCAGGTGGTCGTATGGAGCACTTGTACAACTTTAGCCGACATCACATGGGTATCAGTGGACAGGTATTGAAGAGTAGATCAATCCTGCATTTTCAAAACATCTAACAGAATTACCGGATTGTCGTTATTTTCAGTTAGAAAATTTTCTTGTTGGGTGCAGCTGGGTGGAGGAATCAGGTGGTCGTATGGAGCACTTGTACAACTTTAGCCGACATCACATGGGTATCAGTGGACAGGTATTGAAGAGTAGATCAATCCTGCATTTTCAAAACATCTAACAGAATTACCGGATTGTCGTTAATTTCCGTTAGAAAATTTTCATGTTGGGTGCAGCTGGGTGGAGGAATCAGGTGGTCATATGGAGCACTTGTACAACTTTAGCCGACATCACATGGGTATCAGTGGACAGGTATTGAAGAGTAGATCAATCCTGCATTTTCAAAACATCTAACAGAATTACCGGATTGTCGTTAATTTCCGTTTGAAAATTTTCATGTTGGGTGCAGTTGGGTGGAGGAATCAGGTGGTCATATGGAGCACTTGTACAACTTTAGCCGACATCACATGGGTATCAGTGGACAGGTATTGAAGAGTAGATCAATCCTGCATTTTCAAAACATCTAACAGAATTACCGGATTGTCGTTAATTTCCGTTAGAAAATTTTCATGTTGGGTGCAGCTGGGTGGAGGAATCAGGTGGTCATATGGAGCACTTGTACAACTTTAGCCGACATCACATGGGTATCAGTGGACAGGTATTGAAGAGTAGATCAATCCTGCATTTTCAAAACATCTAACAGAATTACCGGATTGTCGTTAATTTCCGTTTGAAAATTTTCATGTTGGGTGCAGTTGGGTGGAGGAATCAGGTGGTCATATGGAGCACTTGTACAACTTTAGCCGACATCACATGGGTATCAGTGGACAGGTATTGAAGAGTAGATCAATCCTGCATTTTCAAAACATCTAACAGAATTACCGGATTGTCGTTAATTTCCGTTTGAAAATTTTCATGTTGGGTGCAGTTGGGTGGAGGAATCAGGTGGTCATATGGAGCACTTGTACAACTTTAGCCGACATCACATGGGTATCAGTGGACAGGTATTGAAGAGTAGATCAATCCTGCATTTTCAAAACATCTAACAGAATTACCGGATTGTCGTTAATTTCCGTTAGAAAATTTTCATGTTAAGTGCAGCTGGGTGGAAGAATCAAGTGGTCATATGGAGCACTTGTAC